>KK903728.1:24953-35574 GCA_000696445.1 Aquilaria agallochum | reverse complement strand
GACACGTCCACGCTGTCCAGGTCTTGTCACGACCTGTCTCGGACCAAGGCTCGAGGAGCCTGCAAACAGCCACTTGTCCCCTGCGCCCGAAGGTACAGGAAAGATCTTATCGAACACGTGTCATGATCTGGACGGATTGAACACTCCTATAAATACCGGGAAACAAACCCTAGCAGGGGGACTCTCTCCAGGACCAGACCCCCTTTTTTCTTGTGAAAACACGAACAGGCAAGGCCACTAAAACCTTTAGTGCTCCCCCTTCACTTTCTCAAGACACTGACTTGGGCGTCGGAGGCTCCTCCCCGGAAAAACACTCCGGGGACCTCCTAACCCTCTCTTCTGAGCTTTTCAGGCACGTTCCTCTGGGAAATCTGGGCTCCAGGCATTCTCCCTCTCAGGAAGTCCCTCCATAAGTCACAATGTCACTTAACGAGGATGCCTCGGGGCATCAATAGGAAACTGAAATATGCGATGAAATAAACAAAGTAAATTATTGTGTTGCAAAACAACATCATCATAGAATCAAGGCATTACTAGTATGATTTAAATCACCACAATAATTGTGACCATAGAGTGGAGACATATTTTGAGTGGTGATTTTGCTATGATTACAATCTATGACAATTTTTCCATGATTATAATCAAGCAAATTTATTGCTTGATTATAATTTGTGATGATTTTATGAAAATTTGTAATAGTTATGTGTTTGTAGTGGCACTTATGGCATTTTGGAAATTAAACCTATAATTGATTAATTAGAAAAAAATAGTGTCCACCCACAAAAGGAGCTAACATCTTGATATTTACGTAAAGGGTGAAGGTTTCGAGTAGACTCAAATTTGCTATCCTGCTGAGAAAAATATTTACATGTACAGAGATTATGGAGGAAAATTGAGTATCATACAAAGAAGACCTTTTGTGAGCCTACAATTGTCCCTTAACTATAGAAAAATAAAATATGTGAATTTAAAATTGTCACAAATAAACAAAGTAAACTCTTTTGTCGTAAGTCAAAATCATCACAGAATCGAGGCATTACTGCTACGATTGAAATCACAATTACTGCTATGATTAAGATCGCCAAAATTGTTGTGACCAACGAGCGAGGACACATGTCTTGTGACAATTTTGCTATGATTACAATGTACAACAATTTTTCCATGATTGTAAGATACCACATTTATTGTATGATTATAGTTGCTCTGATTTTGTGATGATCTTTTATGGCTATGTTTCTTTAATGGCAGTTATTGTATTTTTTGTAATTAAAGGTATCACTAATTAATTAGAAAGAGTAGTGTAGAACTATAAAGGGAGAGGGCAAGGCTAGCAAAATGACCAACAACTGAAAGGTATATACAAGCAAACAAATATGCTATTGAGTTTAAGATGCACGAAACATAAAAAAAAAATAAGAAAAAAAAATATGGAACTAGACTCTAAATATTGTCGACTAAAAGACCAAAATGGCAGAGTGAGCATTCATATGGGGATTGCAATTCTTTGTCATATTGTATAAATTAATATTGTGCAAAAAATTTAAACTAAATAGGAATTAATTAATTGATTAGTAAATATAAGAAATGAGAAATATGTATAAAAATATTTTGATTTGGTTATAAATTATAGAAAGAATAGTAAAATTTATGTATAAGCCGAAAATGCCAATTATAGTAGTCACTAAGGTGCGGAGCCTTCTGATAAACCCAACCTGTGACAACTCTCCTAATCAATGACTGGCTTTGAGTCAGTAAGTGTATTTTATTTAAGTGTTTTCACTTAAGTATCTCAAGTTACCATCTTTTTAAGCAAGGGAGACAAGCTAAGTGAAAGTAAAGATGAGTTCTTAAGTGTGATTCGGCACTCAAGAGTCAAAAGGGCAAAATGGTAATTTTAAACCAAGAAAGTGGCATGACTATAATTTTGATGAAATTGGGATCATGTAAGGAATTTTTACTAATTAAGTTAAGACCGTATCTAGCTATTAGAACCATCATTTGAAGGAAAAATGAAAAAATTTGCACAAAGTGTTCAAATGAGTCATTATGTCTTAAGTGGCTTAAGTGTCCAAGAAGCTAAGTGTAAGAGGCATGAAAACATTATTTAGGACCAAGGAAGGACGATTTTAGGTGTATGTTTAGTGGCCATTTTGAAACAAAAGAGAACTTAAGGGCCAAATGCGAGAAATTAAGCAAAATGCCTTAATAAAGTTTGTAAGATATTTCTTGGAAGTGTCAACATGCATTCACACTCTTTTCATCCCAACTTTCATGGCTCTCTCTCTCTCTCCAGTAGCTTGTCTACTACAAACCTCCATAATCCCACAAATTTCTAGCAAATTTGACGGTTTGAAAGTGAATTCAAGAAGCCTCAAACTCATTCTTGGTGCATTTGCTTCAATTTAGCTCATTATTGCTTATTTTGGGCATAAAACCTAAGGTAAGCTTCTTGGTTTCATTTGAGCTAGTTCTAAGATGTTTAAGTAGCTAGAAATTGATTTGAGGTCTTGGTGCCATATCATGTTGGTTTTAGGTCTGGAACTCAAGAGAGCTAAGTTGAGCTTAATTGTGCTTGTGATGTTTGTGTTTTGTTCTTGCTTTGTGGCTGAATTTGAGGTATGGGTTCAAGTTAATTTTGGTTAAATAATAAATAAAAATGTAGTATTATATGTTGGAATGAGGTAGAAACAAGACCCATGTGAATTGGCTTTAGGGATTGAAAGATTGAACAAGTTTTGTGCAAGATAGAACATGGTCACACAATGCTAGAAAGGCATTAGTGATGCGTCACCGTGGACACGTTGCCATTGGTGACATGTCACAAACAAGTTTCCAGAATTCCAGTGGGTTGGCACCTTTGGCGATGCATCACCAATAGTGTTGCCAAGGCCTAAGCCCTTCAAGCTAGGGGCACCTTAAGAATGCCTCAATCTTTCGGTTAACATCTTTAGGCTATTATAAGATGTTTTGTAGCTGTTGTTAGGTCTAAGACTGATTCCTAAGTTGAGAGTTATGCAATATTTAAGTGGTAGGTAAGTGGTGTGGTTAAGGTAGGGCTAAATAGAATGGCTGAGGGGGTAAAAGTGCTCAAGTTGCTAAGGGGGCACTAAAGTGATTAAGGTGGGTTTCAGAGTCTTCATTGGCCCTAGTGAGAGGTCTTAGACCTTAGGCAAGATGAAAAAGAAACCTAGTAGGATCCCAACCAAAACATGTGGTTTGGTAAGTAAACCACTAAGAAGCTCTAAGCTAGGCTCAAAGAGCTTGGCAAGTTGGACCACATAAGATGGCTGCCTTGTACAATAAGTTAAGGGTAAGATGAGTAAGTTTTGAGAGGAAGTGATGACTTACTTTAGGACCCATAAGTGGGACTTGAGGGAGGTAAAAGAAGTGAGAGGTCTTACACCTTTGGGGAAATGCAAAAGAAACCTAGGAGAATCCAAACCAAACTATATGGTTTGGTAAGTAAGCTACTAAGGAGCTATAAGCTATGCTTAAAGAGCTTGGCAAGTTGGATCACATAAGATAGCTTCCCTGTACAATAAGTTAAGGGTAAGACAAGTAAGTTTTGAAAGGAAGTGATGACCTACTCTAGGACTTGTAAGTTGGACTTAAGGGAGATAAAATATTTAGGATATGAGTGCCAGTGTCTCAAGTACCTCATCCATTTAAGCTCATGGCAAATATAAGGTACCTAAGTGTAAGAAGTCCCGTGGATTATGCATGTTTCATATCATACATTCATGCATTGCATATTTGTTATGTTATTTGTTTGTGTTAATTGTTAGTCGGTTTGTTGCTTGTTTGTACACCATATTTTCATGCTTGCGTGCTATTTTGTTTATCGGTACCCCAAGGGACCTTTACTAAGTACATTCATGTATTCATTCCCTTAAGTTTGTTATGCAGGTTCTAACGTTAAGCCTAACAACTAAGGGGATAGTTTTAGACTAAGTTTCTCTATTTTATAGGTATTTATTTTACTTGGAAACTTAAGTTTCTAAGTTACTTAAAAGCTAAGTTTTGTACTAAGTGTTGTACCTTGATAGTTTAAAGCCTAAGTGGTGCACAGGGATAAGAAAGGGCTTGCACTTGGAGCCTGATAGCTCAAAGGTTAGGCTCAAGTGATGGATCTTGGTAAAAAATTTTCCCTTGTATATATATAGTACCTTGTGTACTAAGACATTGCCTCTATTAGGATACATTGTGGTGCTAAACCATTAAGTTACTTTTGGGTGCATGTTAGTGTTAAGGTGTGCACAAACTATTACTTGAAGTTGAAGTAACTAGTATTCTATTATCTTGGCACGTTTTAAGTGTGTTTTAAATGGAATGTTCGAGCAATATTTTTCTTCAAAGGTTTACTTAATTGTTGCTAATAGCTGAGGTGCCTATCACCCTCCGAACCCATAGGTTCGAACAAAGCACCAACCTCGAAGGAGAAACCGCCCCCCCATGGAAAGAAGGATGTTCGACCTCCGAAATCTGACCTCAGCAATTCTCCCTTCCAGGAAAAGACAGTGCCAGCCTCGAGGGGACGATTAAGCCATCCTTGGAAGTGGGGGTGTCCCTGAGGAAGATCACCATCGGGAAATATACTCTTGCGATACTAAAGAAACCTCGGAAGACGAGTCCTTCTCCGAAGAGGTCTCTTCCACCAAAAGGGACCTCAGGAGTACGACATGAGCAATTAAGGAACCTTTGACACATTCCTGACACGCCACTCCCAGACACATTCTGACACGCCGCTTGTAGGGACACTTTTGCACGCCACTCTCGGGTCACCTAGGCTTCTAGCCCGACGGCCTATGATCGGCTGAATGACCCCCTATTCCCCGAAGACGTGGACCGCATCCCACCGCACACGTGTCACGATCTGGGCCGGCCACATGAAGAGGACTACTACTGTTTGCTCCTCTATAAACACTCGGAAAACACCCCAGGTGGAGGAGGTCTTAAAAAATACTAGAGACCATACTTCTCCACTATCTATCACCTCTTTATCTCCTAAATACTGACTTGGGCGTCGGAGGCTCCTCCCTCCTTTGTATGAGGCCGGACCTCCTAACCTCTGTTTTCCAGACATTTCAGGCACCCTCCCCTGGGAAACCTCCTCCTGAAGCGCTTTCCTCCACCAAAAGTCCCCCTTGCTCCTATCATGTCACATGACGAAACTGCCACCGGCCACCATTTGGCACCGTTTGTGGGAATCATCTCCCAGGTCGCCGTCGTAGAGACTCGGCGCTTGAAGGACAAAGGGATTCCAAGATCCCCCTCTGCGCCCGAGGCTCAGCCGGCGACCACTCCGCCTGTGGCAGAGACTTCTGTGCTGGAGGATGACTGCCCTGTAACGGTGACGATGGGTTTCCTACAAGACTTCCAGCGCTCCATCGTCACCGAAATGACTCAACAGCTTGATCAAAAGTTGCCCTAACCTCCTTTGGTCCAAAGGGCCTCGCCCACGGGTGCTCGTCGGGAAAGAAGTTCGAGGTCCACCCACCAAAGTTCAGGGACTGGAGACTCCCTTGATGCCTCCTCAATAGAAAATGAACCCGTTGAGGTACGGCCTACCAGGAGGGGAGCCCCAAAGGAGACTAGGGCCTCCTACCAACGGACTGCGTCCCTCTACCGGAGGTCCTCGTCTCCTCCCCGCCGAAGTCGTTCCCCAAGGAAAAGGAGGAATTCGCCATTATCGGCGAACACGCGGCAGCAGGGAGANTGACTCTTACACCGGAGAAGAGTCACCTTTCGTGCGCGAGGTGGTGGAGGCACCCATGCCCAGTGATTTCAGGGTACCTCGCCTTGAAACCTATGACGGACAAAGTGACCCTCAGGCACACCTGACGAAGTACAAGCGAAGCATGGGGCTCCATGGCGCAGATGACGCTACGCTCTGTAAGTGCTTCGAAGTAACACTTTCAGGTCTGGCAACGGCATGGTATAACTCTCTGGCCCACAGAAGCTTGCTAAGCTTTCAAGAGCTATACACTGCCTTCACTCAACAGTTCATCGGTAGCAGACCAACGCCAAAATGCCAGTACAAATGTTCGACATAGCTCAGCGAGGGGGGGAAACCATTCATGACTACGTTGAGAGGTTTAACTGAGAGGCGCTGAGCGTGCCCGAATTTTGACCAGAAATCCACATCCTCGCGATGGTCAGAGGACTTCGGAGGGACTCCTAACTATTCTATGAGTTTTCCAAAGACCCCCTAGAAACTCTTGGGGAGTTCTATAGGAGGGCCGAACAACATATGACGACCGAAGAACTCAGGATGGGAGGACCCAAAGGAGAGCACCCTCGCGCCGAAGGGCCCAGCCATCAACCTCGACATCAGAACGAGGGAGAAAGGCCTCGAAAGCAGGGGGGGAAAAGGCCCATGATATTCACCCCCTTGAACACCACAAGAGCTAGCATCCTCATGGCGCTAGAAAGGCAATGAACCACAGTTCCAAGGCCAAGGTCATGACCTCGAAGAACAAGAGGAACATGAAGAAATTCTGTCAATTCCACTGAGACCATGACCATGACACTGAGGATTGTTTTCTGCTGAAGAAATATATTGAGTCCCTGATCAAACAGGGCCAACTTCGCCGGTACTTGCGGATGCCTTCCCCAAAAGGAAGGAAAGAAAAGCAGAGGAGAGAGGACGATGAAGAGTATGACTCGGACCGACGTCGAGACCGAAGTCCTCGAAAGAACCTATCACCATCAGCGGGAGTTATCCAAACCATCACTACTGGGATACCCTCGGCCGAAAGGAAGAGGAAGATAAGAGAAATCTCCCTAATAGAGTATGGGGACTCGTCAAGAAGGCTCGTTCGTAGGGACGGATCTACGGTAAAGTTCCCCCATGACGACCCACTCCTTGTCACGGAAAGGATAGGAAACTGGGATGTCAAAAGAATACTCCTTGATGACGGTTCAAACACCGATGTCATCTTTTCCCATCTAGTGCCTAAGTTGGGCATTCCGAATGAGGATCTTAGCTCAGTCAGCTCCCCTACCTTCGGCGTCGGACCTTCCGAACTTCCGGTCCTCAGATATATCGACCCACCTCTGATGCTAAAAGGGGTCTCACCCCATAGCCAGGAAGAGTTAATTGCTTCCGTCAAAACAAGATTTATTGCCATAGATGTTCCGTCGACTTACAATGCTATCCTCGGAAGGCAGACTCAGGGCAACTTCCACATCCGGCCGGACGTTAAGTACCTAACGGTCACCTTCGCAACCAAAGATGAGGACGCGGAAATCTTCATTGACCAAGCCAAAGTCAAAAAGGTCTTCACAAGAGCTAGACAAAGCCCAGCAAGAATCCAAGTACAGGCTTCAGCGAAAGAAAAAACAATAGCGAAGGATGAGGAAACAATAGAGGAGGAAACTGAAAGCCTCGAAAAAGTGGAAACAGAGGACGTAGAATTGATCCCTGGCCAAAACACCTGAATCAAGAAAAAATTGGCCGAGGATGAAAAAAAGAGGCTTGTATCCTTCTTGTTTATGAACAAAGATCTATTTGCCTACGCGCCGAAAGATATGCCCGGGGTTGACCCCAGCATAATTCACCACAATCTTAAACTACAGCCAAATGCCAGACCAGTTCGGCAGGAAAAATGAAGTCTATCAGCTCATAAGAATTCCTTCGTTAAAGCCGAAGTCAATCGCCTCATCGAGGCCGGGGTAATAAGAGAAGTAAAATACCCGGAATGGCTTAGCAACGTGGTTATCACCACAAAGGAAGAAAGCGAGAAGCTCCGAATGTGCATCGACTTCTAAAATTTAAATGATGCATGCCCAAAGGATTCTTATCCTCTGCCAGCCATAGATCAGCTGGTAGACACAACCGCCGAATACGGGCTTTTGAGCTTCCTTGATGCCTTTAGTGGATATCATCAAATTCAGATGAATCTTGAAGATGAAGAAAAAATAGCCTTCATCACAAAGACAGGCACCTACTGCTACATCAGAATGCCTTTTGGGCTTAAAAATGCAGGGGCCACTTATCAAAGGCTGATGAACAAGGTATTCAATGCCCAGATTGGAAGAAACACGGAAATATACGTCGATGATATGATAGTCAAGAGCAAAATGCATGGTAATCATATCACCGACCTCGTCGAAACCTTCCAACGACTTCGGGAGTACGGCATACGTCTCAATCCCAAGAAATGTGTATTTGGGGTATGTGCAGGAAAGTTTCTTGGTTTCGTGGTATCAGAAAGGGGAATAGATGCCAACCCTGAGAAAATCAAAACCCTGTTGAATTTCTGAACACCTACATCCATCAAAGACATACAAAGGCTCACTGGAAGAATCACTTCCCTCAGTAGATTCATCTCCAGGTATGGCGACCGATGTCGGCCATTCTTCAAAGTACTCACCAAAGCCCCAAAAGGTGAGGGTACCCCTGGAACACAGGAGCATCCATGGAACTTAGAATGCCAAAAAGCTTATGACAAGCTTAAGGACTACCTCACCAAACTGGCAACACTCCGACAAAGCCAGGAAGGAGAGCCCTTAATCCTTTATTTCGTAGTAACCGAAAAAGCAGTGAGTTCGGTGCTAGTAAAAGAAGAAGGTGGGAGGCAATGGCCAGTATACTATGTGAGCAAGTCCCTACATGGCGCCGAGATCAGGTACCCATTGCTCCAAAAAGCCATCTATGCCTTAGTACTCGTGGGCAGAAGGTTGCAACCTTACTTTCAAGGACATGCTATCACTGTCCGAAGTAATCTGCCTCTACGTGATGTGATGAAAAAAGTAGAACATTTGAGGAGATTATCGAAATGGTGCATCGAACTTGGAGAGTACAACATTACTTACGAGCCAAGAAGGGCAATAAAAGCTCAGGCATTGGCGGACTTCATTGTCGAAATCCCAGAAATAGAGAATGCCAAAACCACTGAGGAAGACCGAACAAAGGTTAACCCAAAATGGAAGCTCTTTGTCGATGGAGCATCAGGCGCAGAACACCAGGGCGTCGGAATAGTCCTTCGGGGACCTGAAGGCATGCAAGCCACTAAGGCAATCAAATTTGGTTTTGATGTTACCAATAACATCGCCAAATATGAGGCCCTTATAGCATGACAAAAACTAGCCAGAAAAGTTGGCATAAAAGACCTGCTGGCCCATAGTGACTCACAACTAGTAGTTCGGCAGACGAAGGGGGAATACGCGGCAAAGGATCCAACCTTGGCAAAATATCAGGACCTCGTCAAAAAAATCATTGGTGAGTTTGACTCGGTATAAAAAGAAAACGTACCCCGAAGTGATAATGCTCAAGCTGACTCATTGGCCAAATCTAAGGAACCGAGCGAGGTGCTGAAGCAACCTAGCACAGAACTGATATGCATAGCAACCTCAGAGGAAGGATGGCGAGATCACATCAGGAAGTATCTAGCAACTTCGAAACTCCCTGAAGACCCTAAAGAGGCCGCAAAAGTACGGAAGTGCTTGGGAAGGTACTTCCTAATCGGAGAAGAACTATACAGGCAAGGGTACGCGAGCCCCCTACAAAAATGTGTAGGCGAAGATGATGTCAGAACAATACTTGAGGAAGTCCACGAAGGTGCGTGTGGCTCCCATATAGGAACAGACGCCCTTGCTGAGGTACTACTCCGCCAGGTTACTTTTGGCCTACCTTGAGGAAAAACGCAAGGCAGTTTGTCCGAAGATGTGCAATTGCCAAAGGCATGCCAACATCCAAAAGTTACCTTCGGAAAGAATAAACTCAGCAGATTATCCTTGCCCTTTCGCCGTATGGGGCATTGACCTCATCGGACCTCTTCCAAACGCTCCCGGAGGAGTAAAGTTCTGCATAGTCGCAGCAGACTACTTCACTAAGTGGATTGAAGCGGAGCCACTGGCATCAATCTCGGCAAAGGATGCCCAAAAGTTCATATGGAAGAACATTATATGCCGATTTGGCATACCGAGGGTAATAGTGGCCGACAATGGAACTCAGTTTATAGATAGAGGTTTCCAGGAATTCGTGACCGACCTCGGCATAAAAATGCATTTTGCTCCAGTAGCACACCCTCAAAGTAACGGGCAGGTCGAAGTATCCAATAGGACAATAAAAGATGGCTTGAAGAAAAGACTAAAAGAGGCAAATGGGGAATGGCCAGGAGAGCTTCAGAGTGTACTGTGGAGCTACCGTATGACTCCCCAAAGAGCTACGGGGGTGATGGCACTGTGTGCCATCAGGATCTCCACTGCATGTCATGGAGACTGCAGTAGGGACTTCAGAAGATGCAGAAGGACCCAGGGAGAGGGTGCTCTATGTGGATCACCTAGGATGGCCGGCAGCATCTTTGGCTCATGGTAGGAGGGCCTGCCTGAAACACTTAGAAGACAGGGGTTAGGAGGTCCTCCGACGCCCAAGTCAGTGCTTAGCAAAGATGGAGAGAGAGTAGTAAACATAAAAGATTCTTGCCTAACGTGGCCGTGTTCTCTCTTGAGGGCTGAGAGGAGAGGAGAAAGAAGCCCATTTACCTCAAAGTATTTTTGGCGGAGAAAGGAGAGAGAGAGTCCCCTAGGCTCGGACCATTCTCCTGGTAAATATAGGAGGGGGTGAGCCGTTTGGATGACAACACGTGTATGAATGGATACCATCCGTACTTCTGGG
>KK903728.1:0-16762 GCA_000696445.1 Aquilaria agallochum | reverse complement strand
TGCTATAGTCCCCTGCCATCTGCCGTACTATTAGCCGGCGCCATGGTGTGGACAGCTTTTTGCAGTAGGGGGTACCCGATTTTGTTGCCAAGGAGACGACGACTTCTCTTCGGCTGCGGAACTCCTTCGGCGGGGAAGTTTGGGTCACTTTAACCCTGTCTTTCCCGTAGGTTGCGTCCTGAGGGGTATGTTTCCTACCGAGTACTTATCTCGTCAATATCCGCTTCCCATACATCTATGAGTTAACACGGGACTCTTCTCCAACGAGGTACTAATGAAGAGGACCCTTGGCCCGAATTTAGCTGCGGCCATCTTTGGTTTTAACTGCTGCGTCTCATTTACCACGACAAAGTGTGGGAATTCGAGCAGGAAGGCCATGGTAATAGTTAGAGGACATTCGCCCTCTGGGAGGAATTCCCTGCCATGGTGGTTTCGTCATCGGTTGGTCCTCTAGCGCGGATAGGGGACCTCGGAAGTCCTTGGTCCTTAGAACGCCGTGTTTTCAACAACAACGGCCCGGGAGTGTTTTCCCACAGACGGCGCCAAATGATGGCTCTGTGTGCCATCAGGATCTCTGCTGTGTGTCGTGGAGACTGCAGCAGGGACTTCCGGAGATGCAGAAGGACCCAGGGATAGGGTGCTCTGTGTGGATCACTTGGGATGGCCGATAGTGTCTTTGGCTCGTGGTAGGAGGGCCTGCCTGAAACACTTAAAAGACGGGGGTTAGGAGGTCCCCGGAGTCTNCCGTACTTCCGAGGTCCCCTGGGTTGACGTCTCCCTTCAGGGTGAAGGGACTATTCCCGGAGTCGTACTGGTACTGCGGCGTATTTATGGGCGCCGAGGTTGGTCTCTTCAGGAGGCTTTCACCTGCAGGAGGTGGCTGGTGCTCCTCCACGAAGCTAGTTCGGTCGGCCTCCTGATGGAGGTGTTACGGTAGTTTCCCGAGGTTAAGTGTTGGCGGGTTACCGAGGTCGCTTGTCTCAGGTGTTTTGCTCCCTTTTTCCGGGGGTCCTAAGGTGTTTGCTGCGATAGCACTTTGGCTATCAGGGGGAAAGCCCTTTCTCACCCGTATATGGGACAGAGGCCATTATGCCCATTGAGGTCATACAACCTTCGATAAGAATACAAGTATTTGAGGAAGGAGGAAATAATCTCAGCTTGAGGACAAAACTAGACCTCACTGAAGAACATCGCAAAACGGCCGAGCTAAGGAGAAAGGCTTTCCAACAAAGAATAGCTCACGCTACTAACGTACGCGTAAGAAGAAAGGAAATCAAAAAAGGCGACCTTGTTCTCCGAAAGACTGAATTTGAGCCACGAAAGCCATTACAAGGGGTACTTCGGGCAAACTAGAGTGGACCTCATTTGGTCCTCGACGAAGTCCACCCCGGGGTCTACAAATTGGGCGATACTGAGAAGTAGAGTTGAAAAACACTTGGCATTCAGACTCTCTGAAAAAATTCTATACTTAGACATTTTGTCAGAAGGAAAACTTGTAACTACTCCTCCCCGAAATTGTCAATAAAAATATAAGACGAATATGGTCGCGTTAGTAAAGAAGGGTTCCTTAATGAACTTTCCTTTGGAACTAACTCCTTGATGGAGTCTAAAACCTCGGCAGAATACGGGAAAAGTCTAAGATGATTCTTTCCGAAGTATAGGCGCTGACGTTCGCCAAAAATATATACTTAGAATTACGCTAACTTCTGAAGAATCGTATTCGGAATGAAGAATGGAGATTGAAGAAAAAATCTTCATTAAAAATCTCAAGGCAAAGTAAAAAGGAGCAGGACTACAAAAAAGAAAGAAGAAGCCTAAGGCTGAGGAGGGGCATCCGACGTCTCTTCGGCGTCATCATCTTCAATCGGCTCAATCAGAGGCACGGGCTCGGCAGGTGGAAGATTGAGAAACTCCAGCTTAGATCATGTCCCCTTGGGCTCTTTGGGAAAATCCAAACCGGACAGGTGGGAGAGGTCAAGCTTAGGATACCGAATAAGGACCTAATGATGCGCCAAGCAAAAGCCGTCTTGGTAAGACACTTTCGTCATCTGGTCGGATTGATCCTTCCCGGATCTGATGGCTGACAACTCGGTCGTAAGCTCAGCAATCTCCCCCTTCAGCTTCTTCTTCTTCTTGCTTTTTTCCTCCTTCTTCAAAGAGTCAACCTCGGCCTGGAGCTCAGCATTTAAAGCGAGCGCGTTCGTCAGGTTCTCGCCATCTTGAGCATTCGCTTTCCGAAGGGCCTCGTTCTCCGAGGAGAGAGCGGCATACTTTGAGCAGAGGTCTTCGACCTTGGTTGAGAAGTCAAGAAGAATCTCCTGCTTGCTAGCCGCAAGCTTGGCCCGAAGATTCACAATATCCTCCTTCGCAATCTTGTTCAACTTGCCAAATTTGAGGATGTATCTGGCGCAGAACTCCTTCATCTTGCGCAGAGAATCTTCGGACCAAGAACGGGACTCCGTTTCCTTTGCCGCCCAGGCACGGAAGTATCCGCCATATGCCAAAAGCTGCAAAAAAAAAGAGGGCCCTGAATAAGTATCAAAAGGAGATAAAAACTTGGAAGAAAAATTTTCTAAGTAAGAAAAGAAGAAAGAACCACCTGGGCGGCATGCTCGGTCATCCTCGCTACGAGAATCTCTTCATTAGGGCACTCGGTGACAAGCGACTGGAAGGTGGCTTTGGTCATCACCCCCATCGCCATTTGCAGAGCCATCAGCTGGCTATCCTCAGAGAACAAATTCATGTCCTCTGTGAACGTCCAGAAGGGCTCCATCGGCACCTTATCTTGCAGGATCCTCCTGTCCTGAAGAGCCCTCCGACGAGCATGAGTCTCCATCTAGGGAGCAGCAAGCATGTCCTCTGCAATATCACGCTAAAGTTCCATCAAGACATCTCCCTTAGCCATTCATCTAAAAAATCGTAGATACGAAAAATACTAAGATTTGTAGACGAATGGCTAAGGAACCAACCTGGTGGAACTTTCGCGATGTCATCTTCAGACTCGCCCTCCTGGACTTCACTAGGAACATTCTTCCCCTTCCTTTTTCTGCTCTCTTCGAGCTCTTGAGCAGACCTTAGCTCGGCTGAAGTCTCGGCAGTAACAACGGGGCTTAATGCTGCCCCGAGGAGGGCAGGTTCTGAAGGAGGGTCGATGGGGGTCAGAGGTTGGGCAGGGGACCGATCTTCCACCTCAACCACATCTTCGAGGGGAGGTGAAGTGGTAGCCTTAACCTTCTTGGACTTAGAAGGACCGCCGGCTGTCTTCTTCCTCTTGGCAAGTGCCTTCTTGCGCGTTTGCTGCCCCCTCTCGGCCTGCCCGAGGAAAAGGGACTTGTAAAAGTCAGTGGATTGATCGCCCATCTCTGCAAAAGGATAAAATATCCGTGTAAGTCCAAAAGGAACACAGATATCAAACCCTGAAAAGTGACTTACTATCGGCAAAAGCCTCATATGAAATTTCGCACCGAAGGAGCATGACTATCCAAAGCCTTTTTCCCTGGAAGAACGGGCACGGGCATGCCGGGGTCACTCTTGTGCGCATTCACCACTCCCAGTTCCCGAAGGACCTTCTTGGTCATGAGGTCCCAATTGATGGGAAAAATGTAGAATGAACGCGGAGGGACCTCAGCGTCCCAGTCTGCCACAGCCCGAATAAGTTTATCGAACTTATCAAACTCGGAAAATAGCACTGGAGTTAAGAGCTTCCGGGGATAGACGACGTCAATCTTCAGGGTCCCCAAGGCCCATCTGATCAGCACGTGGCTCCAAAACTCTAGGACTCGAAGAAAGAAAAAAAATTTCTGCCACCCTCGCCAGCTATCCCTGTTGTCAAAGGTAAAGGTAAACTTCTTACTCCCGGACCCTCGGGGAAGCAGGAAGTAAAAGCCGCCCTTCGGGACCGGGTGGAGTTTGTAATACTGCATGAAGAAGAAAAAGTGGGGGTTTATCTTAAACACCCTACACATGCAGAGGAAAGAATTGAAATAAGAGTAAGAATTTGGGGGAAGTTGGTTCACGGCAATTCCGTGGAATTTACAAAATTCACATATCAGGCGACGGGGAGGATACCGAAGACCGGCTTTCAGTTGAGCTCGGTAAACGGTAGCCTCATCCGAATGAGCCATGAAACCGTACGTACCCGGGATAGGTAACCTCAGGATGACGTAAGAAGGAAGGTAATATTTGGCCACCCACTTACTCATCTTTTCCGAAGTGGTGGAACAAGGGTGAGATTCAAGTGGAAGGAAGCTTTCGGGGAGAGGCCAGACGCTCATCAACGGGGTCGGATTCGTCATTTTTCAAAAAAAGGAAGAAGGGAATGAAAGTACTTTGGAAAAGCAACCTCGGAAGGAAAAGCACTACAAAAGGGAACAGCCACCCAAAGCTTTGCCGAAGTTGGAGTTCCTGAATGCCGCCATCAAAGTTGCCAGAAATCGCTCCCCCATAGAAACCGCAGCCAAAAGAAGGAAAAAGACAAAAGAAAGCTCTAGAGCAGATGAGAGCAAAAGCAAAGAGTGAGGCAAAAAATGAGGCGAGAGGTGCTTATATAGACTGAAGAGGGTAAACGAAACGTCGTCATTATTATCCCTCGAAGGCGCAACAGCCTCATTATTACTTCTCGAAGGCAAAGAGACGCAATTAGCGTGACCGGCATAACTATTTCGCCATCCACTAGCGGCCACGTGTCAGCCAACGCGAAGACCTAGGGCACGCTTATCCATAACTGACATGTCTAACCAAAGGATGAGATGGTTCACAAACCCACAACAGAAAAAATGAAAACAAAAGCTACACGTGCCCCGAAGTCACCCAAAAAACTAGAGAAGGTACCTCGGCTATAAAAGGACGTCTTCTGGAGAAGAGCAACTTCTTGAGTGGAGCTCTGACCACGAGCTTGGCAAAAAAGCCTTCCCGGAAGCATGAAGCCGAAGTCTCCGCTTCAACTTCCCAGGAGAGGGCATGTGATAGCCGAGGTGCCCATCACTCTCCGAACCCATAGGTTTGGACAAAGTACCAACCTCGGAGGAGAAACCGCCCCCCACGGAAAGAAGGATGTTCGACCTCCGAAATCTGACCTCGGCAATTCTCCCTTCCAGGAAACGATAGTGCCAGCCTTGGGGGGACGATTAAGCCATCCTCGGAAGTAGGGGTGTCCCTTAGGAAGATCACCTTTGGGAAATATACTTTTGCGATACTAAAGAAACCTCAGAAGACAAGTCCTTCTCTGAAGAGGTCTTTTCCACCAAAAGGGACTTCGGGAGTATGACATGAGCAATTAAGGAGCCTCTGACACATCCCTGACACGCCGCTCCTAGACACGTTCTGACACGCCGCTTGCAGTGACACTCTTGCACGCCATTCTCGGGTCACCAAGGCTCCTAGCCCGGCGGCCTATGATCGGCTGAGTGACCCCCTATTCCCCGAAAAAGTGGACCGCATCCCACCCAACACGTGTCACGATTTGGGCCGGCTACATGAAGAGGACTACTATTGTTCGCTTTTCTATAAACACTCAAAAAAGACCCCAGGTAGAGGAGGTCTTAAAAAATACTAGAGACCATACTTCTCCACTATCTATCACCTCTTTATCTCCTAAATACTGACTTGGGCGTCAAAGGCTCCTCCCCGGAAACATACTCCGGGGACCTCCTAACCTCTTTTTTCAAGACATTTCAGGCACCCTCCCCTGGGAAACCTCCTCCTGAAGCGCTCTCCTCCACCAGAAGTCCCCCTTGCTCCTATCATGTCACATGACGAAACTGCCATCGACCACCAGTTGCATTGCCAAGACAAATGCATGCGTATTTCCTTGTAAGGCAGGCTAAGAAACTAGTTGCACGTAAATTGTCTTAACTTACTTATGTGTAATAGTTAGCCAATAGTAATGAGTGGGATCATAGTCCTAATGGCTCTACAAGTTAAGCAATTTGGCATACTAGGGCCCCGCTTCGTGACAATTGGGTTTAAAAGCCAGTCAATGGCCCTAGTAGAAGCAATAAGTGAACTAAGATCAAAGTGATTTTTGTGCTAAGTGTAGTTAGTACTGCTTATAAGTTGTTCAAGGTGCGGTCTTCTGGCTTTTGTTACAGGTATCATGGTGAACAGTTGTTCAGGTGTTACCACTAAGGCTTAGGTTCTTGGTGTAGCAACTAGTGACCCCAAGGGGCAAATATGAGAGAAGTGGTGGCTTTGTTATGTAGACTCAATGAATCCATGGACCAAATGCTGCAATGCATGGCTATCCTACTTGAAGAGTATACTCAACCTTTAAATGGAGGGGAACCCTTGGAGGACCCTAATGGGGGTAAGGGCTGAAGTGCACCATGGCCCAAAGGTGCACCAAAGTAAAGGGAGAAATCCTCCACCCCAAGGGCAAGTGCAAGGTCAAGAACAAGTGCCTAAGTGTTCTCAAATGAACAATGAAGAGGATAGTGAGGAAAAGGATGAAGAAGATATCCTTCCCCGTAGGAAAAGAAGGAGACTTGTTATTCTGTACCATATGGGGCTTGTCTCGATTTGGTGAGAAATAAACATTCTGAAGATTAATGGTGTGGGTGATCCTAATACAGTCGAAGGTTGGTTGTACCAAATTAATGAAATATTTAAGAACATGAAGTTGGATGACAAGGCTAAGATGGATTTAGTGCCTTTCTTTTTGGAAGGCAAGTCTTCCTTTTGATGGAAAGAAGCCATGGAGAGGCTTAAGTCCTACAATGAAGGTAAACCTGAGAAAAGGCCTAAGAACTTGATTGGACTGAATTTGAGAAGGAGTTTCAGAATGATTCAACAGTGAGGCCAGCCAAGATCAGAAGAGTATTGAATTTGATGAGTTGGTTCAAGGGAGTTTGATGGTCCATGAGTATGAGAAGAAGTTTAATTCTCTTTTTTTATATACTCTTCATTTGGATGGAAAATATGAACTTAAGGCAAAGAAATTTATTCATGGACTTAAAGTGGAGTTAAGGAGTTTTTTGGCTGTTATTGAGGTTCGAACCTATCATGAGACCTTTCAAAAGGCATTGTCATTAGAAATGGAGTTGATGGAGGCAAAATCCAAGGATAACGTCATTGAGCCAAGGGTCCGGATGTACACAAGATTGTTGTGCAAAAGGCCTAACCTGTGAAGAGACCAAGGTTCCTCGAAGGAGGGCAAGAAGATCAGGAAGGGCCATTGCCCTAAATGTAAAAAATTTCATGGTAACAAACCATGCACCCTCAAGAAGCTGGAAATAAATCTACTTGAGCCCTTTTGTAACAACGTGTTTTTACCTTGATGGGCTAGACACCCAGAGAGCTGACAGCTATGTAAGGTAACTTTAATGTTCAAGATAGTAGTATTAAGATTATGTTTGATACTGGAGCTACTATTTCTGTCATTATCGTGAGCATGGTTGTTACAATGTTATTATCTTCACCAATGAAATGGTTAAGGGGTATCCTTTGGAATTAGGGGTTCATATGTTTTTAGGTGACCTCTGGGTTTTAACCTCGATCTCATTAATGTTGTCCTTAGAATGAATTGGTTAAGTAGGTCTAAGACCTAGATCAACTGTGCATGTTGTAAGGTCATGCTTGAGGTTGCCTCAAGGCAAGTGTGACTTGCATGGATGATTTAGTAAGTAGTGCCAAAAACTTGCACCTTAAGTTGATAGAGTTTATTCCTATTGTGAGTGAGGAAGAATATTACTCATTGAATAGGGTAATAGTCGAGGAGCAACTTAAGGAATTCCTAATAGCCAATCTATTTCTAGAAGTTTTTCCTATAGACCTCCCAGGGTTACTGCCAAATAGGGAGATTAAATTCTCTATACATTTACAACCTAGAGCAGAACCAATTTCAATACCCCTACATAAATCTCACCACTAGAAATGGATGAGCTGAAAAAGCAGTTAGAAGAGCTACTTGATAAAGGATTTATAAGGCCAAGTGTTTCCCCATAGGGGGCCCTGGTGTTGTCTGTGAAGAAGAAAGGTGGAACCTTATGTTTGTGTATAGATTACAGGAAACTGAATGCTATAATTGTAAAGAACAAATATCCATTGCCCAGGATCAATGACTTATTTTATAGGTTAAGAGCGGCAAAGGTCTTTTCTAAAATAGACATAAGGTCTAGATACTTCAAGATAAGAGTAAAAGAAGAAGATATACTAAAAGTTGCATTTAGGACTAGGTATGGGCAATATGAGTAAGTAGTTATGCCTTTTGAGGTGACTAATGCTTCATTAGTTTTCATGGATGCCATAAACTACATTTTTAGGCCCTACTTATATCAGTTTGTTGAGGTGATGTTAGGTGATTTTTGTAATCAAAGAAGTGGTGTAGCGATTTGTGCAAATAGAATGAAGGTTTGGATGAGGAGAAACTGCTAGAAAAGAAATCAAAAGGTTTACAAGATTTACATCACACTTAGTTATGTAACTTGTTTTTTCTTGGGATTATTGTTGAGATTTACTGCACTATTCTAGTTTACAAGATTTACATCACACTTAGGTCCCTTTGAGGATTGATGGTTTTTCTATTGACATTCCACAATGCGTGGGCTTCAATCTTGTTTATTTGGAATATTTAACCATAGTTTCATCGTTGTTTATGATTATTTTAAGATAATTTATAAGATTGGATGTCCTTGGATTTCCCTATGTAGCTTGACATTTTCAGATTGGGAGGGTGCTAGCATGAATCTTGATTTGTTTTTGCTATCCTTGTCATCTCTTGGGCTTTTTGTATATTATTTCATTGTGGGACACAGAGGGCATATTTCTTGCATGATATCTTTTTTCATAGCATAAATCAAGTTCTTTGTTTTTACTTCCATATCTTTGTTTATATAGGATATGAGCAATAAAAATTCATAGAATGACATAATTTGGTTGCTGGATTGGCTTACCTCTTGCTTTGTATCTTCAGTGGTTACTAATTCTATAAGAACTTCATTGGACTAGCAACTGTCCACCAAGTTGGATTTGATTATACTAGTATCCACTACAATTACATTATGGCAACAATTGTGAATTGTGGAAGGGCAAAGCTTTGTGCACCTCCAGCATATACTTCCATGAAACTAGTATGGGGGCTTTAAACCAATGCTCATACAAGCAGTACCTTAGGACTTCCTATTACAAGCGCAATGGTGAAGAACGTACAAGTCATGATACATGAGGATGAGTGGAACCCATATTTCAAGATCCAAAGCATGAAAGGACAAGATATAAACATCTCTAAGGATGACTTAGCATGTGCACTTCATGGAAAAAAACTTGAGTACCACTCAACTTACAATACCGACATTCTTTCCAACAATTTAGCTTTTACAAGCTGATCAACCATGGCTAGCGTTCCTCAATGCCAATCTCCAAAAATTAGTGTGGCGAAGTTGGTCCTCGTATATACTATTGATATAGATGGACTGATTAATGTAGGGAGAATCATTGTTGGTCATATAGCAAGAGTTGTCAAGGACTATGAAGTGCCTATGGTATTCTTAAAACTGCTCACCTAGCTCATGCGTGCATAGGGAGTGTTGTGCCTAAACCAGCCTCAGAATTTGGTTATAGTGAACAATGTTATTTTAGCCTAGACTTTGGTGCAGAGTAGGAGCAAGATATAGAGATGGAGTCACACATGACTGAGATAGTTGAGAGTAAGGATACTAATTTCATCATTTCTACTACTTTGAATATTGCTTGGGAAAAATTTTCCATGCTTCATGATTCTAATCAAGACATTTGTTTAGTTTGATTTTTTTTTTTGGATATTATGGATAATTTACTTGCTACTTTGCATATTGGGGCTTTAATTACCACTGATTTTGTTTTCATTTTTACTTTGGGTTATTTTGTTTAGTTTGGAGTTTTTTTTCATCCTTAATGTATCCTTCTTTTTTCTTCTTTTAAGCTTTTTCTATAGTGAATTGAATGCCCATTCTTGGGGACCTAAAGTCCTTACTTGTGCTCCAGACAACATACTCCTAAGGGCAGTATCAGCTTCTATTTCCCCTCTTTTTTTTTTTATTTCTTTGTGCTTTACATGTTTGTATATTAAGGGCAATGTACATCTTAAGTGTGGGGGAATCAGTAGCTTAGACTATATTTTTTTCTAACTATTATTTTCTTTTTACATTTTTTAGCTAAATTTTTTTAGTCATACTTTTGAATGGATGGTGCAAATGGATGAAGTTGAGTGTTACTTGTTACGACTTTAGTACTTAACTTATGTGTTAAGTAAGTGGTCTTTAGATCTTTCATGTATACCGAACTAACATTTTAAAATTTTTTAACTTTTATCAAGCTAGTGAATGATGATCTTAAAAGCTATTTTGTGTCAAAATTTTGTGCTTAGTATATTGTTTAAAAACACACTAGATTATGAGTTTATATGCCTGGTTATATGGTTTTCTTGGTTGATGGATATGTTGGTAGTTAAGTAAAGAAGATGGAAAAAATTTTTATTGTTGAATAAATTTTTACTTTGCTATTTCTTTGCATTTAAGTAGATAGGAGTCTTTTCCTAAGGGTAGAGTTAATGACTGCTCAAAAAGATGCTTGAGCATTAGTATGGTTGTAGATCACCTTGAAATTGTACTAAGTTAGTAGCTTTGGTATAGACAGAGCCCCTGTTAGTACACTTGCTAAATGGTAGAACACAGGAAAAAGGAATTCTTTAAAAAAATAGCAAATAAGTGTCAATTGATGGCTTATTGTCCATGGTTTTGTGTAATGTTTGTTGGATGCGTAATGAGCTATAGTTTAGTGTGGTTTGGGCTTTAAACTTTGCATGAATGTTTGACATTTTCTGCAGAGTTTCAAAAGATTATGGCAACTGGCATGTAAAGAAACCTTTCACCTTAACATGTTTTGTCTTCAAAGCAAAAAGGCATACCATTGCTCCCCTGTTTTGAGGGATCTGCCTCTTGAAGAACGATCACTAGATTTTGACCTCCTATTGTAAAGGCCCACCTATTATTTCCTTTATTACAGATCCATGGTAAGTAAATCCTAATTTATTTTTCATAAATAAGTTTTATTTTGCAAGAAAAGGAAGCTAAGTAAGGTTAACTTAAGTTCCAAAGTATAAATGGCACTAAAGTGGCAAAAAAGGGAAAATAGTAATTTTGGCCTAATTTAGTGGGATGACCATATTTTTAGTGAAATTATGTTCATGCAAGTGTTTTGAGCTATAAGTTGAGACCAAATGTGGAAGTGGAAGGGCCAAAATGCACTAAATATGAAAATTGAGCTATTGTGTTTTAAAAGGCAAGAGTTAGGTTAAGAAAGCTAAAGGGCTTAGTGTGAAAGCATTACATGGGAGTAAAAGGGATGGTTTAGTGGAGGTTTAAGTGGCCCAATTTTAATAAAAACAAGATTTGGCTCCAAAATGACAAGAGGAGAAAAAATAGGCTAACCGGGAGTAGTTGGATATATATTTGGTGGAGAAAGAATTGTTCATCATCCCTTGCATCCAACATTTTCATGCCTCCCTCTCCTTCATATCTTTCCATCTTCAAACGTCCAAAATGTTTCAAAATTTCATAAAAATTGAATGTCCTAAAGCAATCCCAAGGAGCCTTTAGCTTACCTTTAGTGAATTTAATGCATTTGAGATTGTTGTTTCAAGTTTTGGGTTGAAGCCTTAAGGTAAGTATCCTCCATGTCTATTGGTTAATTCTAAGCTTGAATAAAAATGGTCCTAATTTGGCGTCCATGGTGCCCAATTTCATTGAAATTAGGGCTAAAACTCAAAGGAACTTTATTGACCTACATGGTGCTTATTTGTTGTGTTTTCCCTGCTTCTTGCTTGATGGATGATTCGAGGGAAGGAATTTAAGTTTTGGCATGCATAAATGATTCATAAGTAGTGTTAAAAACACCTGTTGTTCACTTCTACTGAAGCAAGATTGGATTGGCAATGGGTATGCAATTTTGGGCTAGGAGTGAAGGGGTTTGTGCTGCAGGAAAACCCAACGTGCCACAGCCCCAATGTTGGTGCTGTAGCACTAGTAAGATGCCCAAAACCATAGAAAATGTTATTGGCACTGCCCTTGGTGCTATAGCATATCATGCATTTTGCCCCAAGCTAGAGGCCTCCATAGGGGCCCCAAATGCATCATTTTTTCACCTTAAGCCATCCCTAAAATTGATGCAACTTTAATTTAGATCTTAATCCTACTCCAAAAGCTAATTTAATCCATCATTAGTGGGTTATAAGTAGGTGGTTCAAAGGGCAAAGTGGTAATGGATAAGTTTTGTACCTTAAGACTTAAGTAAGGTACCATGGATGGACCAAGTATAATGTGATTCAACCAATGGCCAAGGGATGAGGTTGTGAACCTTTAGTATTGGAGAGGGACCCAAGAAGGGTTCAGAACCCTCAAAGATGCTAGGGTACAAGTCAAGTACCTCTGGGCATTAAAAGGGAGCCCAAGAGTTCACAACCAAGTCAATGAGCTTGGTAAATTATTTGCTGAGTTAGTTGACTCAAGTTCAAAGGAACTTGGCAAAGTGTGACCACCAAGTTCATGACTCTACACAAAATCAAAGGGAAAGAAAGGAGTAAGAGATGAATAAGTGATGACTTACTCTAAATATGCCTTCAGACGTGGCTAAGGTTTGAGTAGGCGATAAAGTACTTTAAGGCAACCATAAGAAAACTACATGGGGTTTGGATAAGTGCTAGCATCGAGTATGAGGGCTAGTATCCAAGTACCCTAGTCATATGAGTTCATGATAGTTAAAAATCTCTTTCAAGTGTAAAGAAGTCCTAAGTGCATATGCATGTGTGTTTCTCATCCATCCATCCATTTATCCTTTCAATATTTGCATTATTTGTTCTTACTGTTATGTTGCTTATTTGTTGTGTTGCTTGTGTTGTATGTTTGTTTGTTGGTACACACACACACACACACATATATATTGCCTGTTATACTTGCATAAGTTTTTCCTTCGACGTGCCCAAATCCCTTACTGAGTACTTTTGAGTACTTACACTTAAGTGTTATGGAGGCACTAGGAGGCTAGTTAAGTCTAATAGTTGGTAAGGGGCAATTCATAAGGCTAAGTTTATTTAGTTCTAAAAGTACCCTCTAAATTTGAATTTTGATGATTCGAAGTTATTTCTTGTGTAAGCTTGTTCTGATCAAAGTGTTTGCCTTTTAGTTTGAGGCTAAGCGTGCTCAAGGAAAGTATGACTCATTATTTGAAGCCATCTTACTTGGGTGAAGAATGAAGGATGGATCTTAGTAAATATATGTTTCATCTTGTTTATGTATGGTGTTTTTGTACTAAGTGTTGCCTTTACTAGTTTTTGTTGGTCTATATAACACTAAGGTTACATTTGGGTGCATATAAGGTTAAGACATAAGCACACAATTTTCACTTGAAGTTAAAACAACTGAATTTTTTTACATCTTGGCTTGTTTTAAACTGTGTTTTCATTAGCTTCCGTGGCATTGTTTTAAATCTTGCTTTTATTAATGATACATGCATTCTTCTACACAAAGGTAGGCTAAGTAACTTGTTGCGCATAAAAGTTTTAAAATATTTCATGAGTATTAATTAGCCAATTGTAACCTAAGTGGAATCGTAGTTTCCAAATAGCCTACTATTGTTAGCAAAATTAGGGTACTGGACCTTGTTCTGGTATAGTTAGTATTAGAGCAGGTCAATGGTCTTAGTAGAGGCAGTGGGTGACTAAAATCCAAGTGTGCCCTCATGCTAAGTATGGTTAGTAATGCTTATAAGTCCTTTTAGAGTTGTTGTCTGGCTTTTGTTGTAGGTATATAGGTAGGAACCCATTAAGATGCTTATTTTGAGGCAAGGGATCAGGGGAATGTCCAAGTGACCCTATGGTTAAAATCCATGGGGGTTGGTTGTTTTAGTGTGTTTTCCCAATGACACTAAGGCATTGGCAGCCCAAGAAAGCAAGCCCAACCTTTGAAGTTGAGGAGATCGTAGTTAATGCCTGACAAGTAGAGGTTGAAGTGTGCTAAAGCCTACTAGTACACTGAGACCAGGAGAGGAATCCCCACCTTGAGAGTAAGACCAAGGTTAAGGAAATGTTAAAGGGCATGTAGATAAGGACAATATTCAACTAGTAATCAATGGGCATAATGGTAAGGGCTAATGAGTGTCTAGTTATTAAGGGTACACCAATGGCAGGTAAACTATCATTACCCAAGGGCAAAGGGCAACATGGACACGAAGAAACTGATAGGCCATGGGATAAAAGCTAAGGTATGGTAGGACTTTGAGTGCATCTAGGCCAAAAGAAAATTTTCTACCCCATGGTAAGAGTAAACCCAAAGTAAGAGCTTGGGTATGCATCATTTAAGATAGAGTCCATGGAAACCCAAGGAAGAATTAGAATGAAGATTGACATGAACCAAAGGGGGCACATGTTTGGCATGTGGAAGGGAAGTATGTAGTAAAATAATGGCTATAATATGCCCTAGGTCATGGTGTGAATGAGGTTAAGTTCATAGGTGCCTCATCCACTGGGGAAAGAGTGTTAGTACATATAAAGCAATCAAGAAGTTTTATTAAAACTGGTCTGTGGTCAAGAAGTCGAGACCAAAATAGAAGTACCCTTAAGTTTATAGTATAATGGTAAGCTTTTGTTTCTTAACTACTATGTCTATTATTGTGGCTAACCTATCTAGAAAATTAGGATTGTAAAGGACGTGTAGGTATGCAAACCCATAAAAGCTCCAAAGGTAAGTTTTAGATAGGCCTTTAGGTTGATAAGAGTTTTTGCCTAGGAGCTTAGAAGCAGTAAGCATGGTGTGGTCAATGGTTGTGGTTTTGATTGAATGGTAATGTGATACTTAAGAAATGGATCAGTTAAGGGCATAAGGGTGACTTAATTATATGGGCCATACGTGAGCCCTAGAAGTATTTTGAGGGTAAGGATGAATTGTATGGGAAAGTTTGTAAGTCATGCCATGAGTTAAGCTTTAAGTTGATCGACCATGTTCCTTTGGTGTAGGAAGTGCTTTATGCAATATATGGGTGATTTAAGGAAAGAGAACTCTAAGATGATTCATGGTTGGTCTGATTTTGAAAAATGCTGCTCACTAGTTTTTAGGGGTTACCAAGGAAGGGAGATTGAGCTCTCCAAGTAGGTATGGCTAAGGGCTAAAAAGGCTGTAAAGCCAAGAACTACTCTAAGGGTCAATAGTGCTGTAAGCAAAGGAAAGAAAAATAGTACCTTAAGGAGTTGTATTAACTACGAAATGTTGTTCAAGTGAAAGGTTAAGAAATATATCCTACAGATCCTAGAACCATAAGTAGTATTCAAAGTTGAGATTCCTTAAGAAGGGAGTTGACTAATTATGGCAAGTCAGTTAAGGTACAAATGCCAATTTGAACCTTAAGACCAAAGCATCATATCCAAATCCCAAAGGAAACATAATCGAATATGGGAGTGTATGAAGAGCCATGAGGGCACTGAGAACTGTGAGGCTTTAGGGACAACTCAAGTAAACTAAAAAAGATTGGGCCATCTGACAGAGTTTTAAAACCAGGGTCTATTTAGTGCTGAAGTGGTAAGAAGAACTCCAAGTGAAAAAGAAATAACCCAAGTTTTTGTTAGGGTCCATGTTGGGCAGAGGCTACTCCAAAGATTAGAGGTGAACTGAGATGTGTTCTCGAATATTTAGGACTTCAAGGATGTTAGATATTAGGCTAAAAAAAGCCCAGCATTCCATGAGCCAAAAGGCTTAAGGTTACGAACCTAAGATAACTTTAAAGGCTCATAAGAAAGTAATTTCAAAAACTTAAGGTTAGTAGGTATAAGAACACCTTATTACTAAAACAGGCCCAGTCAATTAAGGAATGATTTCTTGGTAATGAAGAGTAAACACGCATACTGTGGGTGCATTAAGAGTTAAGGGCCAAGGAATGGTTAAGTGAAAAATGAATAGTTGAGGACCTTAAGAATGTTAAACAATTACCTAGAGGAGTCATGGATTAAAAAATTGGGTCGTATATGGTACACCCGAGGACACTCGAAAGATAAGAATTTTGTGTGGAGTACGATGCCAAATTTTAGGCTAGGTTAAGCTTATGATCGTACTTAAGTGGCTAAGAGGCCCTAGGGCAGTAAGCCTTATGAAGCTTCTTGAGAAAGCTAAGGGTAAGTTGCCAAAAAATGAATTATGCATAAGGCACTAATGGCCAACAAACTTGAGATGTAAGAATGGTTTAAGTGCCTAAGTCAAGTGTAAGAGTTGCCAACTGAAAGTGTGCCATGAGCAGTAAGTGGTGGTGACTAAGAAATACATAAGTAGGGCTTGAATGCCTAACTGAGGTGTAAGGTTGCACTAAGTCTCATAAAGAGGAAAGATTCAAAATTGGAGGCTAAGTATTCCTGAAAGTACCTTAAAGAATGAGAAAGGCAGAAGGGTAGCAAGTTAGCTCTAAGTCAGAAAGACTTAACTTAAAATTAGGAGTATGGGTAAGTGCCTTGTGAGGCAAGGAAAAGTGTTTATTCCATAAGTATTGTATCCAGGGAAAGGTCTCTGATTGAGTACCTTAAGAGATTTCATGACTAGTGATGCACTTCTACATCTTTGTCTTGCGACATGGTGAATTCCGAGGGAGTTTCCGAGGAGGGAGAACGTCTGACGGAGAGGTTCCCCAGGTCGGAAAATACCTGAAAGACTAAAAAAAAAAAGGGGTTAGGAGGTCCCCGGGATGATTTTCCGGGGAGGAGCCTCCGACGCCCAAGTTAGTGTCCTGATAGTGAGTGAAGTAGGGACACTTAAAT
>KK903727.1:0-31783 GCA_000696445.1 Aquilaria agallochum | reverse complement strand
TTTTGAAATATCATCCAAAAGGGTTATCTATTAATCATTTTTTTCATTTGCTTTACTAAGTTGATCAATATATGAGTTCCATTGCCATATAAAATAATTTGTTATTAAGTGTATTATTTCATAATTAAATTTTTTTACACCTCTAATTTTTTAAAAATTAATTTCCTTCTTTTTAAAATTTTTTTTTCAATAAAATACTTTCTTTCATATTTTTTTTTCTCTTACTTTCTCCCCCCGTATTTTCTTTTTCTCATACTTTTTCCTCTTTCTCCGGTTACCTTTCTACGAATTTGTTATTTTTTTTCCTCTCTATTTATTTCTCTCTCCTCCCTCCTCTCTATTTTTTATTTCTTTCCTCTCCTCACCTGTCACGCCAGTTAGCCGGTTTGCCTTTTCATCACCAAACGAAGATTAATGGTTAAGATAGGGGGCATGGGTACCACCTTTTCGAGGGTGGGTATTGTAGTTTGTTCCCAGTTCAGACTATATTTTTATTGAATTTCTTTTTGCAACACCACGGTAGTGCTTGATTTGGTTGACCAGAAACGCCAAACAACAGTTACAACCAAAGAATTGGGCCATGTATCAAAGCTGGCTCAGACTGAAAGAAATATAAAGCCTAAGGAATTCTTTTATTTTTGGATCTTTCATTTCACAAATAATGTTTTTCCACAATAATATATTCTATGAATTTTCAAAATTATTAAACTGAACACCCCCTTAAGTTATTTTTTGTAAAAAAAATAATTTTTATTATTTTTAGGCGAGTAAGTTAAAAAAGGTCAAACAAATTTAATTACATTCTAGGTAAATGTTATTGACGTAATGAATAGGTGGCATTATATTGGTTTTCAAATGATATGGGCTCTTGAAAAAATGAAAATAATATATTTTTAAAAATGGAAAACGAACCAAACAATTCTACGCTCATCTTATTACTTCAATAAGTGCCAAAAAAAAAAAAAGACCTTATTTCTTCAATTTCTTTTCTAAAAGACCTGGACACTCTTGTATGTCATCTTCAATAGGATTTCAGTCTAGGGAGTTCGGCTTGCATTAATCAATTTAATTGGTCAAAATGGGCATCCGGTCAAAAGAGGGGGTTAAAGTAATATGTGCATTTGAATCTAGAGTTTGTTAAAATTACAAGTAATGCCATTGTACATTAATACACTCCCAACGAAAAGTTGCCTGCCTTTTTTCAACAGCCGCTCACCTGGTTTGTGTCCATGGTTGCCTCCGTTGTCTCGAGGATTCTGCCAATTACTTAACCAGCGCATCCTCCACCCATAGCACCGAATCTGATCCCTCAAAGGCCCCCTTACCTTTGTGCGTCGGTCAATCGAGACATAGGCCCCCTAATTTCAAGCTTTGTGCTTTTGTTTCAACTTAGCCAACCGCCATTGAAGCACCATCTATAGACCGGATAAAACAAATGAGCTGCTTTGTCTCATCCTCTTCGTCCACCATCAACGATGCGTCTCCCCATATAACAAGCTCGTCCTCCGTCCGACCAGAGCCACCAGATCTACTCGTCTGGCTCCATCCTTGACAACGTGCTCCGATTGCCAACCGTAGACGGTTAGGATCGCGTCAGCATGAGGATTGTTGCTTCGATGCCATCTTTGCGTCGCCGGTAAGGGTTGTCGTGTGGGTGTTGGCAGGGAGAAACCGCTCAAGAGCAGGATGGCACACTTCGTAAATACTTCAAAAAATATGGCTAATTTCAAATAATAACTTAGACCTAGAAAGAACCTGACCCGACTCGTGATTAATTTGCCATCATTAATGTAGTTTAAATTGAAACGAACTCCCCTAAAAGTTTAGCAGTGCACGATCGTGGCATCGTTGAGATCAGTTGTTGTCACGCATCATAAGGAAATTGTACCAAAAGAGAATATATTACGTGTGAAAACGCTATTCATTTGAACCCCTAAAGTAAGGAAAAACCCCCAAGTGGCAAATTGGAATTGATTTAGCACACTGGTGGTTTATTAGGCAAATAAAAAAAAAGCTTACACTTCAAGCGGGAGGACCTATTGTTATGGAACTTCTAGTAAGGAATCGTAGTAAAACAGAACTTTGCTTTGAAAAATTCCATAGCAAGTAATCATAGTAAAAATCTCCATCACAAATAGAAATAATCATATATTGAGGCAAACGTGCAACAATTATAATCATTATAAAAATAGTGATGATTGTGCTATGATTCCTATTTGCAACTTTTTTGCCTTGATACCGATGCGATGACTATAATCATTGCAGTCTATTGTGATGATTATAATTGTAGAAAACATTATGAGGATTTTGCCATGATTCTTAGTTTTTTCAATTATTGATTTTAGTGCATTTGATTAAACAAATTAGTATATTATATTAACTGCTACTAGTAAATTAATTGTAGTTGAGTAATAAAATATTAATAATATATATATATATATATATATATATGTCAATTAAATAGATAAATATGAAAGAAAAAACCTAACCCTAATTTACATCAATAATACAAATATCACTACTGTGGCGATGGCAAATGACCGTTGCATAGACTCTCATCATCAACTTCGATCATGGAGGACACAGTCCACCATCCTATGGGAATAGAGCCAGCGGGAATAACTTCTCTCCCGATCAACTCTTGGATGGTAATGCTGACTGTGGTGCTTGTCCAACACTGGATTTGCTCCTACATGCCAGACTGGATTTGGGTTAATTAGTTGCTAGCTTGCTGGACCTCATCGTCTAATGTTAGGTTTTCCAACTTCAGTTGAGCAAATCTTAGGTGACTGGCATCAATGTATGCCTACAAAAATACATCAAATTATTAATTAATTTTGTATAACTTATAAAAAAGTACAAGTAAATAGGTAAGTTTGAAATTACCCGCTGGGATCAAAAGGTGGTGGGATGTGCGAGGCGAGGTGGGAGACTCAGGATGCGCCTATTTTTATACTAAATTTTTGTACATTTGTCAATTAGTCCTCAAGCTTTAATTGCTTGCATTTTTATCCGCAAATTTGGTACTTTTGTTAATTAATTCCTTAAATTTTAATAAGTTACCTTTTTATACTAAATTTTTGTACATTTTTCAATTAAGTTCTCAAACTTTAACTAATTACATTTTTATCCACAAATTTACAGGTTTTGTCAATTAGTTCTTTAAAATTTAATTCGTTACCATTTTATCCATAGTTTTTTTTTTACTTTTGTGAATGAAGCCCCTAACCTTTTAATACTTACAAAATTACCCATAATTTTTGGTATTTTTTAAATTAAGCTCCTAACTTTAATTAGTTATACAAATTATCCATAATATTGTTTTTTTTTTTCAATTAAGCTGTTGAATTAAAACTACCTACAAAATTATACATATTTTTGGTACATTTCATCCATAATCACACAATCATGTATAACAATCGTTGTAGCATCAATTATGGGGAAAAAAATCCACCAAGAAAAAATTCCGCAATCACTATAATCGGAAAATCTTTAACACAATCACTAACATGCCTTGATTTATTGCATGAATTTAATTAAGGGAAGGAGACGGCTTTATTACCTGGAACACTTCTAGGAAACAAATGGAGAAGAATCGATCATATGATGGTGGAGAGTCGATCGGAGATCACTCNGAGGGGAGGACAAGAAACGAAGGATGAATGGAGGAGAGGGTAGTGGATAGATAGAGGAGATGGAAAAAGGAGGAGAATTGATTAGTTGATAGAGGAGAGAAGATTGGAGATTGCATATGCATGTTCTCTGATGGATGAGAAGAAGAGGGAGGAAAGGGGGTGAGCAGGAGAGCAATGGAAAGGAGGATAGGAGATGGTGGGTGGATGGAAGAAAGGGAGATGGACAAATGGAGGAGGGAGAAAGAAAGAGAATCAACCAACTGATAAAGGAAAGTGGATAAAAAATTGCATACGGATGCTTACCCGCGGAGGAAGAGGGGGGGAATAGAGGGGAGGAGGATAGGAGATGGTGGACGGATAGAGGAAAAGACGGTGGACAAATGAAGGAGAATGTGGTGGATAGATGGAGGAGAGAGAAAGGGAAAGATGAGAGGATTAGGAATAAAAAATGAGAAGAGAGGGCAGACAGACTGCAATTATGTCAAAGTTTGTGATGATTATAACATCACATATTTTGAGACGATTTCACCTCAATTAACTAAAAACTAAAGGCTAAATCGTTGCAAAAATGTGATGAGAATCACTAAAGTGATGGTACCCCACATGGCTCTCTAGGAGCTGATGATTTTGCAACTTGTTCTGTGATGATTATAATCATCATGAAGGGCCCTACCTAATTTTCCCCAAATTTTTATTTTCTGGCCCAAAAATTCTTTGATTTTTTTTATGATTTTGTGTCAATATAATATTGCTTTCCTATGGTTTTCCTTCGATTTCTTGTTTATTCTTGTAATTTTCCTCTAATCTGCAACTACGAAACTTTTAATTACTAAATAGCAAAATATTAAAGTTTTTTGTGTAAAATTGATAATTATTGAAAATTCCAGGGTTTATTAGAGTAATTTTTATCTATCACTAACACTACAAGAGAATGTTGAAATAAGACTAATTTGTGCGACTGAAAGTCAGTAGCATAAGTGTTTAGTCACATGTCAATAGCATATGTGTGGCCCACAATCTTTTAACAAAAGTCAATCGCATGTCAGTAACACAATTTAAAAAATTTTAAATTTCAGTCGTACATACAGTGGGTCGTGGTCATTTATGTGGTTGAAATAGTCAGCTACACAAAAGTCAGTCGCATACCAGTGCACGATTTAAAAAATATAAAAATGTCAGTAGCATGTTAGTCACACAGTTTAAAAAATAGTAAATTAATTTCCTCATCAGTAGCACAACAGTTGCATGGTAATCACATAAATTAAATATATTTTCCTTGAGTTGCATATCATTGGCAAATTCAGTCGCACAAACTACTTTTCCTTTCACACTCACTTCTCTTCCTCATTTCTCCACCTTCTCCGATTTTATCCTTCTTTCCTCAATCTCTGCTCTCCATCTTTGATTCTACTTCTCTAGTTCTTAATCCTTTCCAGCTGAAACTTTACTGCNATCCTTCTAATCTATTCTCCCTCCACTGCCTTACCCTAACTCCCTGTCCTCATCTTCTGTCCTTTCCCTCACCTGCCTCGCCTCACCTTCTCCTTGCCTTTTGCTCATCGTCTCCTCACTGTTCTCCCTCGCCATCTACTCGTTCTCCCTCGTGTCAAAATCCTCACTAGTCACTGACTATGTCTTCGGCCTCCTTCTTCATTTGCCTCCTCCTCTATCGCCTCATTGTCATTCGCCTAGCCACCCTTTAAGTGATTTTGTGTTTGATTTTTTTTTATTTTGTGTTTAATTTTTTGCATCTAGTTTGTGAGTTTGGTGTCTGATTTGGTGTTTGGTTTTGTAAATCCGATTGTGATTTTGTGGACTTGGCATTTTTTTTTAATCATGTGAATTTTGTGTTTATTCTTGTTTAATTGTATATTTGGTATCAATTTTAATAATTATAATTTTAATATAGCAATTATATACTTTCATTATTATAATAATTATAATCCAATTTTATTAAATTTAACATTTAATTTTTTTTAAAATATATGTATATGTGACTAAAAGTCAGTCGCGTGGCTGACTAACCCACGACTTATGTGACTGAAAGTTTAGGTCACTATTTGACTGACTTTTAGTCACACGATGCAACTAACAAATTCAGTTGCACACATTCATCAGACCCACTTTATCCCACTACCGCACTCAGTTCCGTAATAGTGGCATGTTTAAGTCACATGACAGCGGCATGACTCATGCAACTAGCATTTTTGCTGCTGACTGTTCTTATGGCATTTTAGTCACATTGCCACTATTTCTTTAGTCGCATCTAGCCAGTTTTCTTGTAATGTAAATTTTTTCCCATAATCCTGGTACCTAATTTCATGAATATAAATAGTTTAGGGATCAGTGTTGTAAGGGTTAATCTGACCGATTGTCCTTAAACTGTATCCAATGCTGTTTATTCATCCATGAACTATCAAATGTTACTTAATCATCCTCAAACTATATCTAATGTTGCTTCATCATCCTGCCGACTATCATACCGTTAAAGATGGATGGAAAAGTGATGCCACATAAGCAGGCTCATCATTTTTTTTTCCATATCCTTAATGGCTATAATGTATAGTAAGACGATTAAGTAACACTGGATATAGTTTAGGGATAATTACGCAATATTTGATAGTTTAGGGATGAATGAGCGACATTGGATATAATTTAGGGACGATTGGTGGAGATACCCATGTTGTAATTTTAACAAATTTCTACTAAGATCATTAAACTTACTAGATACGGAAACCTTAAAAGAGATTCTACTTTCTAAATATAGAAACTCCTAAAATGGAAACTTAATGTTTAATTACTAACTAGAACAACTATATAAAAGTTTACTATTAATGGCGATTAGGATTAAGGGTTAAGGTAATTAGTCTACTAGTGAGAATTGTGACTAAATCCTAATGGTTAGATTTCAAAGATTTAGGGTTAGGCTTAGAGTTCAATAATTTAGGGTTTTAGTGTTTAACGATAAATGTTTAAGGTTTAGGGTTTAGTATTTATAATTTAGGGTTAGGGGTTACAATTTAGGGTTTAGGTTTAGGTTTAGGGTTAGGGTTGAGGGGTTTAAGGCTTGGGTTAGGGTTGAAGGGTTTAATTCTTTAATTATGGTTTAGTGTTTAATTAAGGTTATGGTTAGAGTTAGAGTTGAGTGATTTGGGGCTTAGGGATAACGGTTTAAGGTTAAGATTAGTTGTTTAGAGATTAGGGTTAAGGTTAGGATCTAGGGATTATGGGTTAAGGTTATGGTTTAGATTTTTAGGGTCAGTATTTAAGGTTCATGGTTAATGTTTGGGGTTTATGGATTAGGCTTTTAGGTTTTAGCGTTTAGTGTTTGGTGTTTAATATTTAGGGATTATGGTTAGGGGATTAGATTTTAAGGTTTAGGGTTAGGGGTTTAGGTATTATGGTTAGGGTTTAGGGTTTAGTGTTTCGGGTTGAGGGATTGGGGTTTGGGGATTAGGGTTTAGGGATCAAAGAGTTAGCATTTTAGGGTTTAAGGTTGGGGGTTTAGGATTTAGTGTTTAGGGGGTTTAGGGTTTTTGGTTTAGTGTTTAATATTTAGAGGGTTTAGTGTTTATGATTTAGAGTTTTAAGCCTTAGGGTTTAGAGATTTAGGTTTAGGGTTATTCGTGGGAATGTTGTAGCCATATTTGCTATAGTTTTGCTATGAACTTTTTTTACGATTATTTTCATAAGAAGCTTGTCACAAATTTTGCCTCCAAAAATCCCCTCCGAAATACTAGAGACAATTAGGAATCGTCAGAAAATATTTATCACAAAATCATGGGAATTTTTGATGATTTTTAATCGTAGGAAACATAACCATAGGAAAATCGTCACAGTTTTATTTGTTGGCTGATCAACCCCTGTTGGAGCTGCAATTTTGCAACAATTCCTTTTTGCCTCTCCCTCAGTCATCACAACCTGTTATCGGAATAGGCCCTTCTCCTTGTAGTGTTAGTGTTAGATTTGGGCTAATTGAGCAACATTAATGGTTTATATATTATTTTTACCCACATAAAAAAATAATTACAATGTAATGCTGAAGTTTCAAACAATTTACTCCTAAACTTTTTAAAATTTAAAAAATAATCCTTCAAAATCACGTACGTATTTTGTGCTCACATTTAATATAACTTGAAAATAGTACCAGACAAATTGAAGCCACTATGTTGAAAGTGTATAGAAAGTAATAAAATACCTTAGCCAAATATTGGAAACTTAAGATTACATTTTTTTTTGTGGATTTTTCCATGAATCTTGCTTTCGAATAGTCTTACTTTATATGGATTTTAAGAATATCTAAACTAAGCACTCTCTTAATTTCTTGTATAAACAATATTTTTACTAATTTTTCTTTTTCAGGGTTGGTAACTTAAAATATTTATAAAATTTTAATTACTTTTTTTAAAAAAATGTTATCAAACTTATTAGCTTTCAAATGACATTAATCCTAGACAAAAATGAGAATAATGAATTTTTAAAACCGAAAAGTGAGCCCATATTTATTTTCAACTTGTTCTCGAGGCCCTACCATGATCAGGTAAGCACCATATATTGGAAAAATAAGTAGACGGGAGTTTGTAAGGAATATTCCTGGACAGGGAATACTTCTATTCAACTATTAGTCATTCCACTTAATTGGACTATGTTTCCCTCTATTTCACTCTATTAGAGGGATATTGCCCTTTACTTGAGAGGAGTCCCCCCTCTCTATACATAAATACATACATACATACAGGAATATATATATGTATGTATTTATGTATAGAGAGGGGGGACTCCTCTCAAGTATGTATATGTATAAGCCTTGAACTTAAACTGTGTAAACACCTTCTAGTTGATGTTGTAAACAACTCACGTCTTCAATGATAAGGATAATCTCCACCTGTTGTCCCTAAATTATATTTAATGTTTCTTAATTGTCCTAAAACTATCAAGTGTTTCTTAATCGTCTCTAAACTATATACAATTTTGCTTTATCGTCCAGGCATCTATCACAGCTATTAATGATGGATAAAAAAATGAAGTGGTTGCTAATGTGATATGAGAAAATGACGTGACTACTAATGTAACATTACTTTTGCATTCGTCCTTAACGGGGTGATGGACGGCAAAACGAGATAGCAACAATTAAATCATTTAAGGATAATTGATGCAACACTTGATAATTTTGGGACAATTAAGGAACATGAGGTATAGTTCAGGGATGATAGGTGAAGTTTACCCCAACAATAATGTTGTAAACACCTTCTAGATGATGAGTTCATGTCTTGAATCTGAACTGTGTATGCTTACCAGTTACCATTTAAATCTTTAAAAGCAACTTTTGTAACAAACATAGGAGCATTATATAGACATGAATTCTCATACAAGTAAATTGTAAGAGGTAACTGTTGTTTTTCAAGCAATTCCTTACGAGTCATATTGAATGACCTAATCACAACAACATCAGGCATGATGCCATTTTCTTGCCTATTGAAGAAACTTTTGAAGAAATATAATTTGTTTTTTGATGACCTTCTACTTTATCTTTTTCTTTCTCAATGAGCTTCCCATAAGCTTGGGGACTTCTCCTCTCAAATTCCACTAGCTAAACTCAACATGATCTCTTTTCTCCAAACCTTTTACAACTCCTTAAACGTGTCTTTTCACTGGGCTCTTTCCTCCATGAACTTTTCTTTTGTCTTTTACTTAATACCAAATTGGCTCTATCATCAACTGGATCAGGCCACTTGACTCTGATACCATTTGGACTCTGATATAACCATATTCTGATACTACTTTTACTCTAATACCATATGAGGCCATAGAAGCCAAAATGGTTCTAATTAAAGAACTAAGGCCCATTTCTTTATCGAGCTAGGTCATTCAGTGCTTTTATGTTAGTTAACTTGTGGTCAATTTCGTCTTTTCTTCACCATCTTCATCATCACTTGCAACATTGAGGTAGTGCTAGCATCAACATCCCTTTATTGTACTTTCCTTGCCATCCAATTCCATACTCTAGTTGCTGATAGAGTCTTTGGTATTTTTGGTATCTTATAGTTATTGCTAAAGTATGTTGGGGTGGGCCTTAAAATGGTTGTCTGTAAAAGTTGACCTATACATCGAGGCAATCCTAAAATTCTAAGCTTTTTGCTACCATTTGTATTTAGCAGAAAATAGCTTTTTGCTATCATTTGTAATTTAATGGAAAATGAAGTCGCATTAAGATTTATGGATTTCTAGAAGGTTGGTTTGAATTTTATATGATCGATGGATGGTCCTCTTAGGTTTAAAAGTTGGATGTCTTTGGATATCATAGTGGAGAAACCAAAGGCAGAGGACTAATTGGCGACTGGGGCTAACTCATCAGATGTAAATGTTCTGGGTGGAGGTTTGTTGTGAAACAAGTATAAGGCAAAATTTAGGATTTCTATCTTCTTTTGAATTTAATGAGAAGCTAGCAAGATAACATTTTAAGGGTCAAAGTCTGGGTATTACAAAAAGAAGAAGACAGCAGTGTAGGTTGCGGCAAACATTAGGTAATTTTTGTTTTTTTATGCAAACCCTAGTTAGAAATAAAATGGAATAAGCTCTACACCTATGCCTCAAATTAAAATTGAATATTAACAATTTAAAAAGAAACTATCTAAACTAAAATATATTTTTCGTCTACCTGATGGAGATTATTCTACTGGCAACATCTCCTAGCTTATGTTTTTTCTTCTAAAATAAGGGCTTATTCCTTTCAGTCCAAAATGACTAATGCTACAAAGATAACTTTCATCACCTAGCCTTCATGCCTTTATATATAAGAACACTTCTTAACTAGTTGTAATAGTTATCCCATTTAATGGGAGCATTTCACAACTTGACTTTGCTAATGACAATTCTCCAAATAGCAATAGAGAACTCACAAAATAAAAAATGGGTGATCCTTATCCTTATTGACTTTCAAGCATAAGTACTAGATTAGTTAGCTTAAATTGAAGAATTTCTCAAACTTGACTTATGGTTTATTAATTCTTTGGTGGATTTTGAGTTCGTTGTAGTGACAGCTTTGATCACGGGGGATTGTTTTGTCTTTGAAACATAATTTCAAAGGTTTATTGAGACTTAATGTCCAACATCTTATGTTTTTCTTGGTCCCCAAGTTTTTTTGTTAGGAAGTTTAGGGTTTTGAAGTTGATTAGATTTAGTTTTCATATTTTTTTTTTGTTTCAGTAAGCCCAGATAGACATGTTGTGTTTGGGTTTTAGGCATGAGAAAAAGGTAATTATTTTAAAGAGCCAAGATGTAAGGGCTTCAAGTGATATAAGATGTCTCTAGAAACCGAGAGCGCTAGGAAGAGAAACCTTTTGTAATTTTCATATTTTCCATTTGTGTGAGAAAGCTTTAGGAGTTGTCAATGGTGATAGGATATTTAGAAGCCTTTGCAAGCACTAAGGGCATACTTTTGATGTAATCTCTATAATTTATTTGAGCAAATGTCTTTTATTAATGGATATAGACTAGTTATGAGCCAAATCATATTAAATTAGTTTATGATTGTTTTAATCATGATTTTTTTCACTATGCATGTTTTAGAATTTTTTTTTCTAGCAAGTGGTATTAGAAAATGTGGTGAAATCTCGGTGTAATAAAGCATATGGTATGATAGAACATGTGGTTTAGTAATGGCAGAGTTGGTGGTTATTAATTCCTAGTTGGAGTTTTAAGATAGATCATGGGATTGTGAAACACAAAGAATTATCCAAGGGATGTTTCAGTTAATTTGGTATAGTTGCAGCATGACATGAATGGCTAAATGCAATATTTTTTTGGTTGTAGAATGGCACCCATAGGTTAGTGTGAGATGTAACTTGCTAACATCGTGATACCCATGATTCAGTAAAAGTTCAAGATTGTGTCTACATGTTTGTGGGGTTTGTGTTGGACTTATATTTGAGTGGTTGCATTTGATGGTAACTTTGCTTTTATTGTTATGTTTATGTTTCCAAGGTGTCAATTATTCATATTCATGTTTGTTGCTGTGTTGGTGTCATTTGTTTTGTGGTTTTTGTTGTATGCATTTATGGTGAAGAATTAGAGCAAGATGAAGATTGTTGGATTAGTTGGCACAAATTGGAGAACTTTACAAACTCGACTTGTGGTTTATGCATACTTTGGGTGGATTTTTGAGCAAGGTTGTTAAACATATAATCAAGCTCATTGGATTGCACTATTCTACAATTCAGATCCAGAAAAAATCTTATCAAAACATTGTAGGGTCAATGATATGGTAGGATTGGAGTTTGATAGTAACTAGGATCAGAAGATCGGTAAGATCAAATATCCTAATTGGTATTGATTTAAATTAAGTATACTTTTATTTTAGGCCAAATTTGGTAAATTTAAGTTAATGACCCAAGTTTGGCAGCCAATAGCTAATGTTGCCCAATCACCCAATTTATGGCTTATTCATTTCAATTGCATGAGAGAGAAGCAAAAAAAAGGAAAAAAAAGCTCTAAGTGATGAAGTAAGCAAAAAAAAAAAAAAACAAAGCTCTAGGAGATGCGATAAACAAAAAATATAAGATAAAGCTCCATGATGTGTTTCTTTATAATGTATTTTTTTTATAGATAAATACATTGTCATCTCTTTTATTTTTCAATAATATGTTTATTTATGAATTAACTTTCAGACTTGTATTCGTTATGTTGATATATTCTTTACAGCTTGAACTTTACTTGTATTGTAGAAATAGTTGTGTCGTATCATTATTATATTATATGTATTTGCTTTCCAATATAGTTGGTCTTCTATATGAATTATATTATTTTAGAATTGAAATAGGATCTTATGATTTATGATCTGATCTTGCTTCCCTGGCATTGCATTTGAAAAATGATTCTGCACAGGATCCAAATTTTGACAAACTTAGTTTTGAGTTAATGGCAGTAATAACTTTGGTGGTGGAGAACTGCTTTGTTTTTGCTATGATTTTGGAAGGTTGGCTAAGACTTCAATGGGCGGTTCTTTATGTTTTGGTTGGTGTTTATGTTTTATACAAGGAAGTTTAGGGGGTGTTTAGCTGTCAATAATTTTCATTTTTTTCTTTTTCAAAATTGTTTGAGTATATAGCTTATTTTAATGATGTTGACAAACCTTATTTTTTGAACTTAGAGAATTCATGTTTTAAAATGGAAAACCTTGTTTTAGATGTTTCCACTTTTAAAATATAAATTGTGCAACTTTTGGTAAATAAAATTTTTCACATCCTTAAAATAAGTTAAGCACTTTAACTTTTGTCTAATAAAATTTGGAAAAGGAAAATGGAAAAAATTTTCACATGCAAATGCTACCTTAGAGTTTTAAAGTTGATTGTATTGAATTTTCCTATTTTGTCTAGATTTAAGTATGGCCACAGATAGGTATGCTATATTAGGGTTTTGAATTTGAGAAAAAAGTCAATCAATTTGAAGAGGAAAAATTTGAGAGCTTCAAAAGGAATGAAAGGTTAGGAGGCCAAGGGGTTTTCTGTGATTGGCATGTGTGAAAGATTGGGGTTAGCTATTGCTGAAAAATATTGGATGTAGAAGGTCAATATGATAATTTTGCAGTAAAACTAACGAGTTGGGGGGATGTAGGTAAGGGTTCAGGATGTGAATACCTTCATTTCTAGACCTGGGTTTGAAAATTGCAATTTTTTGAACCCCAAGGGGTTATCTTGTGATTTTTCTAATTTATTTGGCTTCTCTATTAGCTTTTTTGCATCCACACCTTTTATGCTGATGCTTCAAATTTTTATGAAATTTTTTGGAAATATTTTCATATCTTTGACGTTTTCAGGTTTGAATTAGCTCAATTTGAAATTAATGATTCATGAATGTTGTAGGAATGTTAAGTGGGTAGCAATTGTAGATTGTCATTTTTTCTCTATTTGGATATAGTACATAACGGCCAATTAGGAGGAGAATAACTTGTCAAAAGTAGCCCGCATAGTCAACTTCCAAGATGGCATAGTAATACTGGATTCAATAGTTGCTACACATGTCATAGACAACTGCCTTAATCGCTTCAAAGTCCTTCACTTCACCAGCCTATCTTTCATGTTCATAAGTAATTGCTTTTTCTATGTCTTCCCTCCATATATATAGCTATGTGATGCAATCATGATAATGTAGAAAGATAAAGTATCTAATGCACAGTAGTGAATAATCTATATGTTTGTTGCATACATAAGGCCCCTAATTATAATTGATATCTAGTCATAGTTTTGGGTGCGAGAAACATGAAAGATCCTTTAACCTTTAGATAAAGAGAATGTTGGACGACTTAAAGCTGTGTGTGAAGGGAAATCCTGTTATGCTTAATTTGGCATTGTGGCTAAGAGAAATCTATTAGGAAAATAAGAAGGATGATTAGAGTATACTTACGGTTTTCAAATTAATCCTTTTATATAAGCATAGTTATTGTTTACCAGGATGAGAATTTCACATTAATTGAGATTAGAATCCTACAAATAATGTGATAAAAGAGATTTGGTCTCCTATTCAGTCTCAATCTTTTAATTATGGTTCTAGGCCTACTTTAGGCTACTCATGAGTTGAACTCCAATGGGTAGATAATATGAGGAATAGCCTATTCAGGTATCAATGAGCCCTCTCCTATTAGTGAAATTGAGGGAAACATTGCCCTACATTTCAAATACATTGGTAATGGAAATGCAAACACTTCATTAATGAGGATTAAGAAAGTAGGACATATGGTGTCAGAGATTGAGGTAGAGTTCTCAAAACATAGAAAAGAGACTATTGGGGTAGGTAAAGAGTTTTACTATTGGGGTGGCTTAAGAGTTTTACTTCCATTCAAGCAACCTTTTTCCATCCATTACATCCGTCCTCCTTCTTTGAAAAAAGAAAATATCCCCTCTACCGATTGCTAGTGCTTCTATTATGCTAAAATCATCCTTAACCGCTTGCCACATTGTCAATCTGCATTCAAAAAGGTACTACCCTCAATCTTCTTCCTTTTCTTACCCTCTTTGGTTCTTGATTTTTAATTTCATCCCACCATGAATGGGTTGTAAGCATTTGCTGTTGTTTCCATGGTTGCCTTCCTTCACTAATATTTGTTTTCTTTCATGTGTGCACAGATGTCGAACACTAATAGAAAGCTATCATTAGGACATTTGAGGATGAGTTGATTGCCCTCAATTTCTTTTAGCTATCCCCAAACACTTTCTTCACATTAATGGGTTTCTTTTGGCTTGTCCTTTAGTTGGGCAATTACATTATGGAGTCCTTGTTCTTTTTCTATTCTTCGACCATTCTAGATCGCTACTCTTACTTCTTTAACATGAGATCTTGGGCACAACCTTACTTTTTCCTTTACTATCACTTGAAAAAACTTAGAATAAGTAGAAGAGAAAATTCTTCTTTATTGCCTCTAACCCTTCCTCTCTTGGGACTTTCCTCTAGAGAAGATGGACAATCTTGCATATGAGAAGATCACTCCCCTATCTAGATGTCAAGTCAAAAGCCTTTAATTCTACAGGAAAAATCATTAATTACCTTTAGGCATCCTAAAACATGAAAATAAAGGTCGGTTGTTCCTTTCCCCCCAATAATACTTAGATAAGACCAGCCTAAAGGCACATGTTGCTAGTAAGGCATGACTAGGAAAGCTTAATCCTGATCTTTGGATGCCAGGGATATAGGGACGAGAACTTATTGATGTTCTAAAGGGTGGGGTCATCCCTAAAGGTAAGCTAGAGTGTCTTCTTTCCCTTCTTGAAATTTACTGGAATATATTGATCTCATTCTACCTTTTCAAGTAGATCTAGAGAGCAACTAAGTGGAGGCCTTCAAAAGATACAAGACAGTTCTTAGGGCTTTCTAAGGGCCAAGGGGAATTTAGAGGAGAAAAGAGAAAAAGGCCCACTTTTTGTCCACGTAGCCCTTTAACGATAATGGATCAATTTTGAAATCCCTTATCCACTAGAGTAATCCACAAAAAATGTCCAATCACAAGCCTTCCATGGTGGGTGAAGTGGCAGCCTATTCCCTTCCAGTAGAGAGCTTGGAGATAAATACTAAGGTGGTCATTCTAGCAATCCTTATTCGGATAATGCCCCTGACATGGAAGTTGCTCAGTACAAGAAAAATTATCAATACTTTGATGGCTATTGGATTCTTAAGTTAGTTGCATAACTATGCCTATTGTAAATATTCTACCTATAAAATTGTGTGTGTGAAAATTGTCTTCCTTTTATAGCTGAGGTCCTTACACCTACTTCTAGCCCACGGATAGGTAAAACTTTTAGGCCCGAGGCATTTACTTTTAGGTAGGCTTCCAACTAGTGCAATGAAGTCATGTGGCCTATGCATCTATATTATTTTGGATTGACTAAAACTGGTAATTTTGCATGAAGCCTAGAGGATTGAAAATGAGGCATCAGTCGCCACATATAAGGAACCCGTTATGGTCCTAAACTTTTAGTGGCTGAACAGGAGTCAATCCGTAAGGACAAGTTTGTCCCTCTACACACTTTGGATGGGCTTTTCCTCCCTAAGATGTTTATAGGCTACCAGTTCCTTAAAAAAGGTTTAGGCTACTATAGCCCACCTCTCTACATAAGTTTCTATATTGATTTTTCTTTCTTTTTCCAATTTATCAAATTTACAAGTTTGGTTTCCTTGTTATAGACATCCATAATTATGAGAAACCTCATAGGTTTTCTGGAAAAATTGGATAAGGGTAAGACATGAGTTCTTGTCTACCTTATAAGCCATCAGCCTAGTTTTGGGATATGAAAATGCCCTCTAGTTTTGGTTACTTGCATTGGGTGCTTAAAGAATTTTGTTGTTGACATTATGAAGGTTTGTGAAGGGTGGATAGTTGCAAATCATTGAGTAGGATTACTATAACCTACACTTTAAGTGGAAAATTACTAAGGCGTATAATGTAGAGCTGGATAAGAGAATGATGGCCCTAGAGTTAGACAAACCTTATCTTCTAAACGAAATAAAGAGAACGCTTGGTAAGGCTGATAAGAAGATGATCCGAGAGCTTTTTGATGGCTCTTGCTAGTGTTAGCATCAAGTTGAATAGGCTTACTCGGGTCTAGACTTGTCCAACTTTGATGAACTAAATGAAGTTCCCAAAGTCTGAGCATTCTGGTGCCATGACAAAAAACTAGGAGGCTAATGGCTTAGATTTTATTGCTTAGGATGGCCTTGAAGACTTGCCTCTTAAGGTATAATGTATAGGCTTTTTCCATTTATTATGAACATATGTTTTTTTATTCTTTTATACAGCTTTGATTCTTTGTTTTTTGTACACTTAAGTATTCAAATGATGATTTTAAATTTAGCATTTTATTGCCCAAGTTCTATTTCTTGGCTAGCACTTCCAAAGGCCCAAGCCTTCATATGATCTAACCTAGTAATAAACTTGTAAGGGTCTTCTAGGTTTTAATCAATGGTACCAACTTTTTTATAGTAGGATTTACTAAGGCAGAACTTAAAAATAACTTTATTCTAGAATTAAAAAAAAATAAAGTTCATTGCATAAAGATGTCTACGGATAATTGGGCCTAAGTTCATCTGAGTGATTGAGCTGGGGGAGCATTTTTTCAGAGGCCTCCTTTAACTTGAATACTCCCCTTCAACACTTTCTTGATATAGAAAGAGTCTATTGCCAATTTGTCTAGAGGACTTCATGTTAGATCACTTCCAAAATGTTTTGCCTTTATACATCTCAGTCCTCTAATTTAGACATCTTTAGATTTATTTTCAAATTATGTGTATCTATAAATAATTATTTGAAAGTCCTCAAGTGAAGTCTAGCATCTTTGTACAATTCCTCCTAGAGGCCAATTTTAATCCGGAGGCCTTCTTCATTCTATTCTTGATTAAAGAATTGCACACAAAAGGATGATTGCGCCTTTCAATATGGATGAGTGCCTTTAGTCTGTATGCTGGGGATAAGGGTATCTCCTATGTGGCCTCACGAGGTGTTTCCCGGTAGTTGGCCACTATACTATCCGGAAGTTACTTCTTGAAGCCTTCTTTTATTGTCTTATTGGTTAGCCACACTTAATCATTAAACTAGAGATGATAAATGAAGGCAAAGCACAACTTCATTTCTCACTCTTTTCTAAATGCTTGAGGGCATTATCAATCTTTTTTCATTCTTCACCAATAATACATAGGGACATCCAAATCTAAAAATGGTTGACTTTGAGATAAATTTTTGGATCCTAGACACCATCATCAATGCCAAGGGCTTTGCCTTTACCTACTCGATGAAGTTTACCCCTGCCAGTGTAGGAATATTGTGAATAAACTTTAGTCGTATTAAAAAAAAGGACAAGGGTAGTTGAAAGGTCCATTCTTTTCAGAGGGCAGTTTTTGCACCTTGGCATTCATATCACAAGAGTGACATCTCTACATATATTTCATAACATCTTTCCTCAGCATTGGTAAGAATTATCCTTCTTGAGGTCCTTGTAAGCTAAATAGTTAAATCTTAAATAAGATCCACAATGTCCTTTACGCATCCCCACAAGCACTTGTTGCTCTTCTTTAATTGATACACATTTCTACAATGGGGCGGAGTATCCTTGGCCATATAGATTTCTCCAGTCAAGACAAATCTTGCTGACTTTATTTTGTTGACTCAAGTGAACATCTTCCTTAGTTTTCAAGTATCTCATCATAGGCTTTTTCCAATTTAAAGAAGCATCCAAATCTTTTACATGTGCCTAGCCTTCACCTTTGGATAAGGTGTTTGCCTGGTTATTTTGAGCTTAGGGCACCTTCTGAGCCTATAGATTGATAAATTTTGGTTTTCGTTTCTTAACTAGGGATAAATTCTTATAGAATATAAGATATTTTATTCCACAAAGACCATTAGTCAATTGCACCACAATATGAGAATCATTAAATACAATGAGGTCCTTCACCTTGGCTTGTAGCACCATTTAGAGTTTTGAGACCAAGGCCTAATACTCTGCTACATTATCAATTATTACGAAGTTAAATTTATCTTTGCAAGTTGCTTCCATTTCCAAACACCCCTTGATGACTAGTCCAACCCCTTTTTACTTTTTCCCTGAGGTATGATCTATGAACAACTGCCAAGTAGGCTATTGTTCTACCTATTGTTTTCGCTCTATGAAGTCTTGGGACATTTCAACAATAAATTCTCCCAAAGCCTAGGCCTCAATTGCCTTTCATGGTTTAAAATGAATATTGAATTTGGTTAAATAGATACATCATTTAGCCAACGTTCCAGAGTGATCTAGCTTTATGAGAGCTTCTCTGTAATGGAGGTTTGCATATATTTTTACAATGTGAGTATAAAAATAAAGCCTTAACCTTCTTTGGGCTATAATCTATGTGATGACTGCCTTTTGGATGGCCTACTATCTAGCCTATTCTCCCTGGAGTGTTTTGCTTATATAATATACTCGACATTGCTAAAAACCCATAGAGATACATCTAAATAAAAAAATGGAACCTATATCATGGCTGTTGGAAAGTGGGGAGCTTACGGACATAATCCTTGATGCGTTAGAATGCTTGACAGCACTTATCATTTTAATGAAAGGCCTTTCTCCTCTTAAGAACATTAAGTAATGACCTACATTTGTCCATAAATTTGGATACAAACTTGTTGACAGCTATTAAGAGTCTTGTGAGCCTTTGGTAGTCTTTTTGAATTTCCAAGGTTGGCATGTCCAACATTGTTCACACTTTTTTAGGTTTGGCGTGAATTCCTTTTTCCAAGACCATATATCCTAGGAACTTGCTTGCCTTAGCTCCAAAAAGTTCTTCACCAGATTTAGACACATATGGTTTTTTGGGACATGCTAAAATGTCTCATTGAGTTCTTCACAATCATGACATCTATGTACAATTCCATATTCTTCCCCAACTAGTTTGAAAATGCTTTATTCATAAGCAATTTATAAATGGGTCTTACTTTTTCGTTAGCCAAAAGGCTTCATTTGGCAACAATATACCCTCTCACAAGTAAGGAGGTGACATTTTCCTCATCCTCAATGCTCAGTGAGATATACTAATGGCAACTGAAGGCATCCATGAAACTTAAAATCTTAATCTCTGTTATAGAGTCCACTAGTTGGTCAATTAAGGGAAAAGGATACAGGCCTTTTGAGCATGCATGATTGATGCCTGTGTAATCGACAAAGATCTTCTAGCTTTTGTTCTATTTTTTAGCCAAGATGAGATTAGCTAACCATTTTCAGTATAAGACTTCTTGGAAAGTTCCTAGCTTAAGTAATTTTTGAACTTCTTGGGGAATGAACTCCTGTCAATTAGCACTACTTGGCCACTTTTTTTACTTTATAAGTTTAGCCTTTGGATTATGGAAAGCCACTTCCATGTCTATTCTTGGCATATCACTGAGGGACCACAAGATATATTTAAATTAGCTTTTTAAAACCTAATTAAAAGTTTTTTTACCTTATCTAGTAGATCTTAGCCACTTTAGTTATTTTTCCAGGGGCCAACTTAGTTGTCGGTACAATGAGAATGGCCGCCTTTTTGGGCTTATTTTATTTGTTTGTCTTCTTATTCTTTAAGGATTGCTTGCATTTTAGAGCCTTTGGGGGCACTAAGGGCTCGAAGGGTTGCCACAAAAGTTTTTGTAGCAAAATATTATGTCACAACAATATTGGCATGCCCTCATGGGGTCACAAAATGTCAAATTCAATAGTTTGAAATCCATTCAAATATGAAACTGTACTTGAGTCACCTCCCAAGGAAGGAGACTTAAGCGAATGAGAGATCTAGTACTAAGGACTCTACCATTTAGAAGTGGTGGATGGGTTTTTTTTCTCTCCCTTACTTAACTTTTGAAAGCATAAGTGACAACTATATTTTCCTTAAAATAGAGGCTTCCTCATTTCCAACTCTAAAATTGGGTCCATGCATTGGTCAAAGTGAGGACCATTTAATGTTTGGGGGAGCGAGGATGTAAATGAAGATGAAGTTGACATTAGATCCTCTGTTGATATAGAACCTCCTGAGATTGTAACTTGTGTTTTCTGGTGGTTAAAAAAATAGGATTAGAGTAGGGTACTAGGATCCAACATCTGTTTGCTTTTTCAACAATATGCCTTGGGCCCCCTACTTCAAGTTGTGCAATTTTGTGCTGTGTTTTTTGTGCATAGGACCCTTCCAACATGATAATCATCTCAATGAACCTTGCAGGTTTCCCAGATTCCTAATCCTTTCATGCAGGTGACTTCCATCGATGACCCTCACAACCTTTATGGTTATTGCCTTATCATCTTTCTGGGCCTCCTATACTTCTCAGCTGCTAGGAAACAGATCTCACACATATACTCATGAAGATTTCCTTCCTTAGCCAGTTCTTTAAGGACTGCCTTCGGGTCCGTATAATTCCCTAAATCATGCCCGTAGTCCTTGTGGCACCGGTAATACTTCTTCTAAACCTTAGGGAATTTGCTGACAATCAACCTAGGCTAGTTGGCCACCATGCTTCTATTTTTTTGGGTGCACATGGTTTTTACGCTAATATCCTTGAGGTTGAAGGGCACGTAAATAAGACTCTGGAGCCTCTCACATTTTTACTGGTTCCCATGTAATAGCCCAGCCTTAGATTAGTTCATTTATTATTTTGGGTATTTAGGTTAAGGCCTAAGGGAAGAAACAAATAATAAAAAAAACAATGAGAAGCGAAAGGAAAAAAAAATAATACGAAGCAAAAAAAAAAAAGAAGTAGAAACACGAAAGAAAAGGGAAGAGAGAGATGGACTAAAGGTTAAAAAGGGGGGAATAAGAAAAAGTTAGAGTTAGATATTTCTCTCACTTTCTTATGTGGCTATTGCTTGTGTTGAAGAAATGGAAAAAGAAATTATCAATTGAGGATTAAGTGAAAATAAACTTTGAACTTTTTCAGTAAATGAATAATCTCTGGTAAGTATTTGTTAGCTACTTTTAGTGTACGAGTTAATTACTTTTAGAATTTAAAAAGGGATTTAGATTGATGATTTGATTAAACATAATTTACTTGTGATAATTAAATAGGATAATTGATTATTAGAATTGCTTCAAATGAATTAGAAATAAGTTTAGAGAGGTTTTGGCTGGACACGGTTGAAATCGGAGAGAAGCAGATGGTTCTAAGGATAACAATTGTGTGGTTCAGGTCAGGTTTGGGTTAGGTCATTCAGGTTCGAGTCTACTCGGGTTAGCATGAATTCGGGTCCAGGTCGGGTTCAGGTCAGGTCATTTGGGTTCGGGTTGATTTCAGTTTGCGTTGATTTCGGGTTCGGGTTGGGTTTGGCTGAGTTTATTTTGGTTCGGGTTCACTTCAGGTTGGGTAATTTTAGTCTCGAGTAACTTCAGGCCAACTTTCGGGTCAAATTCGGGTCAACCTTTGTGTTCATGTGGGTTACTGGTGTGAAGTCAAAACGATTTAATCTATTCAATTTTTTTTAATTTAAATCAAATAATTCAATTTTTTGTGTGATTTAATTTAAATTAAAATTTCATTTTTAGTATATTTAATTAAAATATTCATAAAAATCTTCTTCATTATAGTTTAGTACATATTTAAGTAATTTAACATTGATAGTAATATTTGATTGTTTTTCTAATCTCATACCCTTTAACTATCATTGTATAGATTATTTACATCTTCACCCAGCTATCACTCAGACACACGCAACGACAATTTTGTTACGCTTATGTTAAAATGAATTTTCTTTGAAATTACAACGAAATGCAAATCAAGTTCATTATCAGTGACTAACTTGTAAATTTTAAAAAATTTTGGGTGAAAGTACAAAGATTTCAAAAATTTTAGGATCTATGTTGTAATTATTATGGGTGACTAAAATAAAATTTTTTAAAATTTAGGTACCTTATTGCATTATACTTAAAATTTTAGGGATGAATGTTGTAATTTTAATAATTGCCTATTAAGATCATTAAACTTACTAAATATAAAAATTACTTCTGTTGGAAAAATTTAAATTTGGGATTCACTAAATATGAATGTCTTTTCCCCAAATAAGATACTTGTAATATATAGAAGTCCCAAAAAAATAGAAATTACTAAATATGGAAATCATTTCTCAAAATATGAAAATTATTAAACATGATTATCTTAAAAAAAGAAATGAATTTACTAAATATGAAAGTCTCATCTCCAAATATGATACTTACTAAATATGGAAGTACAAAAAAATAGAAGTTACTAATAACGGAAGTCACCATTCTTAAATATAAGACATATTGAATATGAAAGACTCAAAAATTGGAAGTTACTAAACATGGAAACCTCCATATTTAGGGCTGGCTTAATATGAAAAATAATGAAAGAGGAAAGTTAAGGTTTAGGGTGATGGTTAAAATCGGGTATTATTAGGTTTAGTGAACGGGTCATCTCGAGTTCAGGTCAGGTTAGTCTCGGGTTTTGGGTAATTTCGGGTTCGGGTCAATTCAGTCTCGGGTCATTTTGGGCTCGGGTATTTCGAGTTTGGGTAATTTGGGTTCGGGTTTTCTCGGGTTCCCCTTTAATCGAGTTCGGGTTCAGGTCGGGTTGGGCACAGTCGGGTTTAGGTTGTTGACTTTTTTAGTCAAATCGGGTCAGGTCGGGCTTGGGTTGGGGTGGGTTGGTCTAGGTCATCGGGTCGGGTCTGATTTTGCTATCCCTAGATGGTTCCGAACGGAGAAGGCGAAGAATTGAGTTTCTTGGTACAAATTGGTATAATAACAAGCTGGGTCACTAAGGTTCACAGGCGGGTTCACCGACATCTCATATTTTAAATTATTACAGTTTAGTTACCGGAAAGATTGTGTCAACGGGTTAATAGCAATATTAGTCGTTGTGGCTTTTAACACCATTTTAGCGAGTTCTTAGGTTCCAAAAGTATTCATTTGTGTCACTGTCAGCAAGTGATTTTGTGTTATTTCTTAAACTGATTATATTTTGACTCAAACTTTTACATAATTATTTTAAGAAACTAAACAATTATTTTAGGAGTTAGAAAGTTGTGTTTTGAGGTAAGTGGCTACTATCATTTCTAAAAATTAAATTATTTTGATATTATGTATATATTATTTCTTCAAAGAGTTAAGTTTTTCAATTTAGTAATTTTTCAACATTTCAGTTTAAAGTTCTTTTTCATTAAATTGATTTTCAATCAGAATAAGAGTTTTTAAATACCTGTTTTATTATGAAATTGTGTTCCAAGTGTTTGATTAATTTACTTATTTATCTACTTATTTGAATTTTATTTTATTTATGCAATATATTGTGTTTGATTAATTAAGTTGGGATTAGATACGTTTTGATTGTGACTTTTTTTGCACTGCAATTTTGTAAGAATTGTAATGATTTGAATTTCTATTCCGACTCTATTTTGGTGGATGTTGGTTCTGTACCCGTACTACTCTATTTTGCAAGTAGCTGAATTCAGAAGAAATAACCCCTGCCCTTTAAACTCTTACACACCAAAATAGATAAAGATGCTAAACTTGACACATGTGAACTATGCTTGAAGCAAAAAATATGACCCAGCCAAGCATACAGATTAACCTCCTGGTGATAGCTATAATAATCCTCTACAACAAAGCGAAGGATTTAGAACCCAATCCGCCCAAGGCACCTTCAGCTTTTCCGACCTGCTGCTTAGCCAAAGATATGAGATGCCATGAATTCCCCCTATAAGGTCCAGCTGGAGATGTTGACCGTTATTGAAAATATGTTTATTTCTTTTTTCCCAAATCATCCATAGTTTGATGCACATAACAGCTTCCCAGGATTGCTTCTGAGATGTAAAGAATTGTGATGGTGAATACGTTGAGAGTAACTCTTTGGTATCAACAGGTTGCAACCGACTCAATCACCAGCAAGAGCAAATCTACTTCTAAACCTATACAGCTTTGCAGCAACGAACCATAATGTGATCATTGGTCTCAACAGAAGCAAAGCAATGTGGACATACGATACTTGAAGTAGGGTCTCCTTGAAGCAGTAACTTAATTCTCGTCGGTAGCCGATCTTGACATAACCTCCATATAAACACATTGACTTTCCTCGGCACCCAGGTGTTCCACTTGAAGAGCGAAGCTCCAGGCCCTTGAAGCATGAAATCATCAATTGCTTGCAATTGTGTTTTAATTGAAAATGATCCACTTGAGCTCCAATTGCACCAGCAAGTATCTTTTGCTTTAGGAAGTAACTTTAAATTAGAGAATAGATCTGACAAAGACTCTAGATCTCCCAATTGCCTTCCTCTAATCTCTCTAACCCAACACCATTCCCAACCGCAGCACTTATTTACCCAACCCCCTTTTTCTTTAACCATACAATTTGGGGAAATATCCAGCCCATATAACCTAGGGAAAACCTCTTGCAGACACCTATTCCCAACCCACACATCATGCCAAAATTTTATCTTGTCTGCATTTTCAAGTTTCCACAAAAAAGAATTGCTAAATGATTCCCCCCTCCCTAAGAACTCAATGTCATGACCGACACTCAGAATGTTTTCCCAAGTTCCCCCTCTATGAATTAATTCATCATTTAAAGAGAACGTCCCACCATGTCCATACGGTGCTTTTATTACCCTAACCCACAAGATGCCCTCTTCTGATTTGAACTGCCACCACCGCTTACCTAGCAAAGACATAGTTTTTGCTTTTAAAATTCCTACCCGCAAAGTAAATTGATCTGAGTTCTGTTTTTAGGGAAGCAAAGGTTGTACGTAGAGAGGGACTTGGGCTGTTGAAAGGAGTTTCATCGTTGCCTTGGTTATTTGGGGCAGATTTTCATGAAATGTTGTTTTTGTCAGAGAAGGAGGTTGGTTCAAACTGTAGCCAAGCATAGATGGAGAGTTTCTTGTGATGCTCTTGACTTGTGTGAGCTATCAGATTTCGGCTATTTAGACCTTGATTTTACGTGGTCGGCATGGATACAACTATTCTATCTGGTGTCGATTGGATAGAATGGTAGTGTCAACAAGCTGGAGAGCTTTATTTTTGGAGGCTCAGCCTTTTAACAAACTTGCCTTATTGACGATTGATACTGTATGGCCCATAAAAAGGTACATATGATATGGTTTAAACTGTGTCTATGAAAAAACGCTTAGCATTGACCGGCCTAATAGGCCTACTATAAGCTTAATAAGAATAATAATGGTCTAGAAGGAAATCAAATCCCCCCATTACCAGATTTATCTATCTACCTGATACACCTATGATTTCCTACTAACCACTATAGAAGAGAAATCCCATTAGCAGTCCCGAGGTATGCAATCTCTACTGCACTCTTTGTTCTGCAACTTCACGCATTATACAAAAGATTGACTTGACTATCAAAGGGTTCCCCAAGGCACATATCCCGGGACTTTAATGATATCCTTGTGTACAGGTTTCATAGTCCACATCATCCTAACTCCAAGATCAAACTGCTCGGTTTGGTTGGTAGTACTTTAGCTATCAATTTGTCACCTTCTATGGGAACAACCATTGTGACTATAAGGTGATCATGATTGCACCAGTAATCTCATGAGAATGAGTAGGATAGTAACAAAAGAAGACACCTCTAGAATCCACCAAGAGAGCCCTTAGATACCTAGAACACAGGAGTGGGATAAATAATTGTTGGTGGGGACCCTCATCACTTTCAAGCTACCCCAGAAAAGGTAAAAAAGCAGCGGCCTTGGATGATAATCAATTCCAGGCGCTCGAGCATGCCTTCTTCAAACACTAAGAGCCATATTTTGGTAGGAGATCAGAAGAGTCCTTCCCATGGCACTAGAAAAGGCTGCTAAGAGTTATCTTATGCCTAAAGGCCCAAGACGAGCCCCATGTAAGGATATACAACAGGGATCTAGGGCCTCTAGAGATCCCCTATAAGCATCTTAAGTGAGGTCTAATGGACCTAACGTCAATGATATCAACGTCATCCTATAGAGGCTGGATCAAATAGACCAGCACGTAAGAGAACCCAAACCCTAGCTAGCTAACCTTGGCCTTACTATGGACATTAATTTTACATGGATCCAACCATCCACTGATGAGATCATCAATGAACCAACGCTTGATGCCTTCAAGATGCCAAAGGTAGACCTTTACAATAGACTCATGGACCCAGTCAATCACTTGTAGTAATACATTACCACTATAAGGCTAGAAAGAGTGTGAGATAAGGTTATGTGCCAAGCCTTTAGTTCTACCCTAGTAGGAGTTGTTGCCTCATGGTTTGGGTCCAATAAGGGTCATCATTTCTAGTCCTTTAGATACTTATCCCAGGGCTTCCTAAGGAACTATTTAGGGAGTAGGCCAACTCCCACGAAAGTGTCCAATTTGCTAAAAAATACAAGAGGCCAAGGATGAATCCTTAAGGGACTTCATTAAAAGGTTCAACATCGAAGTTGTGCAGATATAGGATTTATCCCCTGAGTTTCACTAGATTGCCATTACCAAATGTTTGCTGAAAGATTCTAGGTTAGCATAGGACTTGCATGAGAACCTTGTATGAAGTATTGGGGAGTTCCTTGATTGAGTGACCAGATATATACATGTTGAGGAACTCGAGAAGCTAGTGCGATAGAAAGAGCATCCCAAAGTCAAGAATGGTGTGTCCTTGTCCAAGAAAACGAGGTAGATCTCATCCTTACACCATAAGAGGAAACCATGGAGAACATACTTTACACCCTAAGAGTAAAACTATGGTGACAAAATGGCCCCCACCAATGAGTTTGAGGAACAAAAAGGGCTTGAAGAAGTACTATCACTATTACAAGGACAAAGGACACAACATAAAAGATTGTTGGCAGTTGAAGTGCCTGATAAAGGAAATAGTTCAGGTAGGCAAGATGCATGAGTATGTAGCAAGAACAGACTCTCCTTCTCGATAGAAAAAGGAACAACCTTGCAGGATGGATGATGACAATGAAGACCAAGAGAGGGATAACTACACGAACCCTAAGCCACCTGCTGGGGTCATGTATATGTCACAAAACAGGAATCCTCCTTGGTGACAAGTGACAGGAGTGTGACGTCTCCCATCTAGAAGTGGTAGACTCAAGCAACGTATTGATGGGGCCTGACATGTCATGCACTTTGGTTCCGCACATGGACCTCCTTTTTATAATAACTAGGTCTAACAACTTCGATGTTGAGCACATTTACCTTGACACAAAGGCTAACTCCAATGTCATTTTTGCTAGCATACTGGACAAGATCATCGAAGGACTTCCTTGAGCCCCTCTAAGGACCCACATATGGAGTCAGTTGAGAAAAGGTACCAACTCTATGAGCAAAAAAATTGCCCCTTATGCTAATAAAGGTCCCAGTAGATGGAAATGTCATATGCTCCTCCCACACTGTGAAATTCTTGGTGTTGGATCTCTCTTTTTCATACAATGCCATTCTTGGGAGATCAGGCTGGGTACATGTTGAAAATTTTTAACCCTGACCACAAGTGCACGGTAGACGTTGAGGTTAGGTAAGAAAGAGTATCATTCCCATGAGGATTGATTGAATTCCTTGCCAAGTACCACTACTCTAAGATAAGTTTAGCTAAAAAATCAAAGTTGAATGACAATTTGAGCAAGTCAAACAAATAAGTAAACTTAGCTAAGTGAAATGCTATTAATGTAAAATGCAAGAATGCGAAGTAAATTTGTAGTTTTTATCAAATTATGAAAGCACACCTTCTATTGGTTCACTACTTGGGTTGGTTAGTCAATAAATTTAGGCTAGTGATTTGGTTTTCATTATTTATTGGTGATGTTAACTAATCAAATCCTTACTTTTCCAAGTGAAAGGATTGCCTCTCACTATTCTAAGCTTAGTAAGGATTCTCATCCAATTACAGGAGGCATTAGTGCTTAATTTATCTTCACATAATGATTTAGACTAATTTCCTAACTAACCCATTGTCATTAACTCCTTCTCCTAGGTCAAATTACTTTTAATCTGTTCCAAGAATTGAAAAGCGATCTAGAGTGTAACCAATTGTGGCAATTAGCTAACACATAACAAGCACAAGGGAAGGAAAAATAAGCAATAGAATGAAAACTAACATCACATAGCCATAGATTCAAATAACATAACCAATCTAGGTAGTTACAACCATAGACAATGTCAAGACTAATACTCCATACTGAAAGGAAGCCAATAAACTCTAGATGCTTTATTCCTCAAGGCTTCCACAAGTCTTCAAGTCCTCCAAGTCTTCTCCAAGTAAGAATCCATAAGTGCTGCCAAGAAAGATGAAGAAAAATGCAAGATGTGGAGATGAAAACCTAAGCCTAAGTTGAGAAGATGAAAAAGAATGAATGCATCTAAGCTTGGTTCTATATTTTTCTAAGTCTTAGAGGTATCTCTTTTATTCACGTACCAATTTGGATAAAATTCCTTAACCAATAGCATGTTTAGATTCAAATTGGAGGTCGGGGGACTATTTTTCTCTATGTGCAGGGGCGCCTAAATGCCAGAAAGGACTAGAATTGGTGCCTAGGCTCGTAGAGCCTAGAGTGAAAAGACACAATTTTAGGCAACAACATTTTGTACTGGGGCACCTAGGTGCCACTCATGAGGCCTAGGTCTTACAGTTATAATCCAGCTTTGACTTCTACATACCCGTTTTTCATTCTACTTGTCCTAGTGCCATTCTGATGCTTCAGTTTGCTTATCCAACCTACAAAATGAAAGAACAAAGGAAGAATCAGCAAAAAATATTGGGCGGTAAGGTAGAAAATGGTGGCCAAAGTTGATAAAAAGTCAACATGTTTGAATACACAATTAACACCTATCAAACTCCCCCAAACTAGGAAAAATGCTAGTCCTTAGCATTCACTAGCCTAAATATATAAAACAAACAAATCAGAGAAGCTAACAACGCATACTCAATATCATATCATAAAGTTATCCAAAGTACAATTTTAACTCAAAAGAAGTTAAGGTAAGTAAGAAAAGAAAAACCTTGTCACTACTTCTTGTTAGTCACTCCCTAAACTAAGGTTGCCTATTGTATCTAAGGCTAGTAGTACAATTTCATCCATAAATTTGTAAGAGGACCCAAATTACCTACTAATTGTCCCTAAGGAATATGCATGCAAATTCAAGTCCAATGACATATATCTAAGGTTGTACTGTGGCAGTTTGGTATATATGGAATCAATAGGAGGCTTTTTGAAGTGGAGCTAAGGAAGTAAGTCAAGCATAAACACCATGGGGAAATGCAATAATCAACTTTAAAGTCCCACCCAAGGTATCCAAACTCATGAACAAAACTTTACGTACCTTTCAAGCAACATCCTAAATATCAACCACATCCACAACCTCACAAAACACTTAACTGAATTCTCATCCAATGAATGTAGTAGTTCTGCTTTTCCCTTATTTATTTATTTATTTTTATTTTCATTTTAATTTTGTTTGTTTGTTTGTTTATTTTTTCTCTTTTGAACAGAGCTTTTTCAAGTTAACTCATTTTACCTTTTTCTTGAAGGAAAGGTAATCTTTAACAAACTATACATTCACTTAATTTTTAAACCTCAAACAATTGCTCATGAGTAATCCATAGAACACCTAAACCATAACTACATAGTTTCAACATTAACCCTGATAGCCGAAGGGCTTTCGCCTCTTCCAGTATATACTTCCCCGAAGGTTTGTTCGGGGAGCCTGACGTAACTCGGAAAAAAGCATTGCCATCGACCTTAGCAGAAGCGAAGTCGAGCACGACGAAGAGAAAAGAACCAGCTACTGAAAGCAGGAGAGATTCTCCCCGAAGGCGGAAACTCCCCGAGCCACCAGCGTGATTCCCGAAGAAGGGCGTCCCTACCAAAGGGCGACCTCGCCCAAAGGACCTCGGGAGTACGGCATGAGCATTTAATGAGCATTTAAGGAGCCTCTGACAGATCGCCCACACGCTGCCTAAAACGGCGGCCTAACACNTGATCATTCCCGCCCCGAAGGATCAAGCCAGCAAGCCAAGTATCCGATAGAGCAAACAGGATGACCTCGGAGGTTCAGGGGAAGGAAGCCTCCTCCGAACTTTACACCCCTGAATACCACAAGGACCAACATCCTCATGACAATAGAGAAACAGGGGTCCCAGATTCAGTGACCAAAGGCGATGACCGCTGACAACAAAAAGAATATGAAGAAGTTCTGTCAGTTTCATCGCGACCACGGTCACGACACCGAAGACTGCTTCCAATTGAAAAAGTATATGGAGTCGCTGATTAAGCAAGGCCAACTTCGGCGCTATCTATGAATGCCTTCGCCGAAGGCAAGAAGAGAGGAGGAAGGAAAGGCTGATGAAGAGGAGTATGAGTTTGACAGGAGGAGAAATCGAAGTCCAAAAAAGCGCCTCCTACCTTCGGCGGGGGTAATACAAGCCATCACCACTGGACTGCCGTCCTCGGGAAGAAAGAGGAAAGCTAGGGAAATAGCAACGATGTAGTACCAAAGCCCATAAAAAAAACTCACCCAAAGAGATGGTTCCTCCGTCATCTTCCCTCATGACGACCCATTGTTGGTCATGACGAGAATAGGAAATTGGGATGTCAAAAGGGTATTGCTTGATGATGGATCAAACGCCGACGTCTTATTCTCGCATCTGCTCCCAAGCTTGGGAGTATCCAGCACCGACCTCAAGCCTGTTACTTCGCCAACCTTTGGAATAGGACCCTCAGAGCTGCCCGTCCTTGGCTGGATCGACCTTCCCCTGATGATGAGAGGGAGTTCGGTCAATGGAAAAGGAGAAAATTTTGCCTCCACAATGACAAGGTTCATCGTCATGGATGTCCCTTCGTCGTACAACGCCATTCTTGGAAGGCAAACACAAGGGAATTTGCACATTCGCCCAGATGTGAAGTACTTAACAGTCACCTTCGCCACCAAGGATGGAGACGCCCCGAAAGGCCCCAGCAGCCAACTTCGCACAAACCACAGCAGGGGGGACTCTACCGACCGAAGAACCAAAAACTGGCGGGGCGGAAGAGTTCGCAAAAGTAGAAATGGAAGAAATAGAACTTGTCCCAGGCCAAAATACCCGAATAAGGAAAAACTTGGCCGAAGGTGACAAGAAAAACCTTGTGTCCTTTCTACTGATGAATAAAGGTCTGTTCGCCTACTCGCCAAAGGATATGCCAAGG
>KK903726.1:3679-31954 GCA_000696445.1 Aquilaria agallochum | reverse complement strand
ATGCACCATTGAGCTCCTTTGAGCTCCAACCAAGCACCATGAACTGAGGTTCAGCTCCTAGAGCTGACCTTGAGCTGGAGTTAGCTGCTCTCAGCTAAAGTGAACTGAAATCCAGCTACACTCAGCTACCAGAAGCTGAAGTGAGCTGACTTGTGCTAACTTGAGCTAACTTGAGCTGAAGTCCAGCTACTTTGAGCTACTTATAGCTGAAATGAGCTGACTTGAGTTGACTTGAGCTGAAGTCCAGCTACTTTGAGCTAATTATAGCTGCAGTGAGCTGACATAAGCTAACTTGAGCTAAAGGGAGCTACTTCTAGCTGCCTTAGATAGCTGTTCAAGCTAGAGTTAGCTCAATGAGCTCAAATCCTACCTTAAAAGGATCTTGGTGTGCCAAGAATTCCAACAAAATAGTCCTTGGAGTTATAGGATTAAAAATCTAAGGTAAATTGACCACAAGGGAAACTAGGGGCATTTTGGTAATTTTGCATGTCAAAGGTCAAAATGTGAACAAGATAGATATAATTGAGCTCTAGAGGTGAAATGAACATCTCAATGAAAATTGAACTAAATTTGACCAAAGATTGGCTTTTTTCTAAAGAAGTAAGGAAGAGTAAAATTTTTAGCTCAAATATGGTAAAAGAGGGTCTGGGAAGGTGATAAATGGTATTTTACACCATTTGGTGAAATTTGGTGAAGTTTGAAGTTAAATTGACCAAGTTTGAGACTTTTCTTATAAGTGAAGCTAAAAGGGCATTTTGGTAATTTTGATTAGTCAAACCTGCTAAAATAGAGTCAAACCTGGCCAAGGGTTAGAAAATACATGGTTGGAAATGGAGGAAAAAAAATCTATGAATTTGAGTGCAAATTGAGACATATTTGAGTATTTTATAGAGGTAACTTCCTTTTAACCAAAGATCATGAGGCCCAAAAGGCACTTTCACCCCAAGCACCTCTTAGAAACTTTAGGGAATAAGGAAACCTAGTTTTGAGGTAGGAAATAAACTTCCAAAAACATGGAAGAGCCCCCATTTCCCTTGGTTAAAAATCCTAAGCCCCCATTTCCCTTGGTTAAAAATCCTAAACCACTACTAACCATGTAAAGGCCTTAATCTTCTACCATTTTAAGCCTTTCACCCATTTTCCATCCTTATTCATCCCTAAACACTCTAGGTCAATTTTTTCTCTTCCTCTACCCACTTATAACGTCCTAAACAATCAAAAACATATAAAATCACCAAAATAATGAAATAAAAATAAGAGAAAAATAGCTTGTAAGTGAGAAATCAAGGAGATAGTGTGCTTATTGTAAAAGAGTGCTTAGGAGTTTGGTTTCTTTTTTCTACAAGAGGTAGCCATGGTTTTTAGATATTTATTTTAAGGTGAGAAACTTCATTTTACAAGACCCTGGTTTCCTCTTCTTTAAACAACAACCTTTTGCCCATAAAAACCCTTAGATGTTGAGGTTAAGCTTGGTGAGAGGGAGGAGAACTGTGGAGCTTCGAAAAGGAGTTTTGGTTTGAGATTTTCTACCAAGGTGAGGAGATCATTTTGGTTTGTTTATATGAAGTAAAAATAATGTTGACCCTAGGCTCAAAAATATTGATTTTTCAAGTGGTTATTTTACTTTGTAGTTAAGGGACACGATGGAGACTAAGAAAGGACTCTTGGTGCTTGAAACTTGAGCTTACAAGGTGGTGATCGACACAAGGGTAAGGTATTCTAGCCCTTCTCCCATTGGGAAGCTTTGGCCATGTTTTAGCTTTGTAAAAGCTAGGACAAATGGTAGGGCAAAAAGGGCACGGGGTGACCAATAAAGCCAAGGAGGGCTCATGTGCCACTAAGGTCAGACCTAGCTCTTAGTTTTGGGTAATAGGTTGTGTCCTTGATGCATGGGTTGTAAAATAATGTGTGGATCAAGCATTAGGTTCTTGGTAGATGAGTGTAGCTGAACCTTCAAGGTTTGGCAAGCACAAGAAAGGTATGCCTCAGTTTTGGTGTGTAGGTGTTGTGATCAAGCTCAAGGGCTCGGTATGTGATTGTGCGTGTGTGGCATAGGCTCATAAATGTATGGGTAATTTGGGCACCTAGGAGCATGGTGAGTTGGGTGTGACAAGGTGTACATGGGTGCGCCCAAGGGGACATGTAGCCGTGTGTGCCTAAAAGGCTCCCGATGGCACATCCAGGGGTACACGTGTGCATACATCTATGGGCTCATAACGGTGCGCACCTAAGAGGTCATATGGGCATGCCCTAGGGGCTTGGTTTCCATATGGACTTTGGGTTATGCTCTGAGGATGGCCCATGGGGGGGAGCCCACGGTAGAAACCCTAACACCCAAGTGACACTCAAGCCTACTAAATGACTTGGGCCACAAATAAGCACACACATCTGCCCAATGGGGCATAGGACCCAAGATGGGGCAAAATACATCCAAAGGCACTAGGACACACATCAAATTAGATCAAACCTTGCTGTATACAATAAAGGAGTTTCTATGCTAGCGAAAGCTGGTAAGCTCAAGGGCAAATGCAAGGATGCATGCTTAAGGGCAAAAATGGACCAATGGGTATTTTGTTTGTTTGTTGTTTGTTTACTTGCTTGCTTGTGTGAGAAGTATAAGGATTCATGCACCCAAAGGGGCATGATATGATGATCATTATATAATACTCCAAGCCATATGAGCTCTTGGCATTCTCATATAGTTTATGGGAAAGGTTTATGCATGCATGGCAATGTGTGCATATGGTCCATTATGTGTGATGTTGTTATGTACTATTTGTTTTAGAATGCCTTACTGAGTATTTTATATACTTACCCTTATTATTAATGTGCATATTACATTGCCTAGGAGACAAATAATCCACAATGATTATTTGATACTTGTTTGTTAGTTTCTCATAGGTACATTTTGCATACATTATATGTTCATTTTTTATATCTTACATGCACTTATGGTCAGAGTCTAACTCCAAACTTATTTGCTTTGTACAGCAAGGTAGTCGGGCAAGGACTTCTTGGGTCACTCTTCACTTGGGTTTCTCTCTCCTAGGCAAAGGTAGGCCTACCGACCATTTTGGTCATGACTATTTTGTAGCACGGTGGTAGTAACTAGTATGAGGTATACTGGTATTGACTTTGACTTAGCATAACTATGGCATGTATTATTATTAATTCAAGTTAGGCTTATTAACCCATAACTTTACTTGATTAGGTTGATAGGCAAAACACTTAGATATTGTGTTGTCATAGTATTTACTTGCTATGAGTATAGTTTTCATCCATGGTTTGGCATGATATATTATTTGTGCATGCGTGAGCATTAAAAATGTTTTTCTTACGCAGCCACACATATTTATTTCATGTTTTCTTTAAATCTCTTGAAACCACTATCTTTGTTTAATAAACTTAAGTGTTTTATTGGAACTAAGTAAATGTTTTTCTTAACTCTCAAGTAAATAATAAATGCTAGGTAAGTGTCTAGGATTTACATAGTAAATCTTGGCAAAAAATCCTGGAAATAAGGAACAATTTTGGCATAATTAAGAGTTTGGATTAGGCAACAGAATAATTTAGCCTAATTAGGAAATTAATTAGGTACTTATTAGGATGGTTCCTCACATTTAGTATCAGAGCCTAGGTTATACTAAGGGCAAAGGTCTAGGTTGCTACCACCATAGGAGTCTTGTGTTTATAGCCTGAGTTGGACTAATGATCATGAGTATTGATTGTGTTTTGCATTGGTTGTGCTTGTGAATTGTTTGCAGCTCCAGTATGGTTCACACTATGAACAACTTGGCCGCTAATGCAGGCTAAGATGGTCAGGGTTAAGGTGTTGGGCAGGATGTTGGGGGCATTACGTTGGATGCTCTATACACTCTCACCTTGCAGATGTTGGATCGTATAGATCGGCAAAATGAGACGCTCTCTCTCTTAACACAGGCACTGAATGCCCTAGCTCAGGTCTAGGCCTAGAATGATGGGGCCAATGGGCAAGACCTCAAGGATGTTGATGATTTGGATGAGGAGCCACTAAAGGCCGGCCATCAGGATCCTGAGCTAACTGCCCAGAGGGGTGGCAATGGCAAAGATAGAGAGTCTATTGTTACTGAGGCCCAGCATAAGGAGGGATCCCTGGTTTCTATGCTTAGGTAGATCCAAGGGCTAGATCCACCTTACTTTGATGGCAGGGGAGATGTCAACAATGCTGAGTTTTGGTTGAACTGAGTGAATAAGATATTTCAAACCCTACGGACTGGTGATGACATTGAGCTGCATCTGGTAACTTATTATCTGAAGGGCACCGTGGAGATCTGGTGGACTCATGAGCAGGATCTTCTCGAGGAGGAAAATGAGGGCAAGTTTGAGTATAAAACAATGCCATTGACTTTGTAGTATTTTTTGAAAGGGTCCAAGGAGAATATATCAGTGAGGCTACGAGGGACCTCAAAAGGTAGGAGTTTGAGATACTCACCCAATGTGAGATGACTGCAACTGAGTACTCTATGAGGTTTAGTGCAATAGCACAATATGCACCACATTTGGTTGGTCGAGAGCATACTAATATAGCTCAATTTGTGGAGGGGCTTAGGCCCTATTTGTTGAAATTTATGGTAATTGTAGATTTTAGCACTTATTCTTAAGCAGTGCAAAAAGCACAGTAGTTAGAAAGATTGATGAACCCTACTAATGTCAAGGGCAGGTATGAGAAGGGAAAGCCCTTGGGCACCAAGGCGCAAGGCAAAATGCCAGCTACCCCTGAGATGGGAGGCAATGGCAACAAAGGCAAGAAAGCCAAGTCTGGGAAAGGCCCCGTGCAAGACTTGTGGCAAGTTTCATGGTAAGAAGCCATGCCTTCACCTGGGAGGATAGCAATAGCCCAGCAATCGCCCAGTAGGTTACTGGACATGCGGGGTATCAGACCATTAGACTCGGGTTGCCCCCGAGCATGTCGTGATGCGTAGGGAGTAGCCTAGAGGCCTATGCCCAAGCCAGGGTAAGGAGGACCAGATGAAGCGATAGCATCCCTAGCAGGAGGAGCACAGCATAGAGCTAGAGGAGGAGCACATTGACTAGGACCACCCCAGCAACGATTGTTCACCCTGTCACATCGAGACGGGCATCCAGTGGCACAAGGTACTTTTATGTTAAATAATACTAGTGTTAGAGTATTATTTGATACTGGTGCATCACTATCTGTTATATCTACTAAATTGTTAAATGGATTGGGTTTAGTTATAATTGGCGTACTAGATATGAGGATCATTAGGACAGTAGGCCCTTATTTGGCTTTCATCAAAGAAAAAGTATTGAGTTGCCCCTTTGACATAAGTCACCACAGATTTTACTATGACTTCTGGATGGTGTCACTAAGAGGGCATGACTTGGTACTCGGTATGGATTGGTTGGGACAACACCAGGCTAACATTGACTGTGCGAGTCAAACCATCTTCCTTAAGATGGAAGGGGGGTGGCGACTTATGACAGTGGGTTGGCAACTAATGTCAATCCACCTTGTTAAGATTGATTGATATGGTTCCTTTCGTGGATGAGAAAGAGTACTATGGCCTAAATGGCCATGAAGTGGTAGAAGAACTGAAGGACATACCAGTTGTCAATATATTCCTAGAAGCTTTTCTCGCTGACTTACCAGGGTTACCACCTAATATAGAAACGGGGTTCTCTATTCACTTATTACCCGGGACACAACCCATATCGATTCCTCCACACAAGATGCCTGCTTCTGAGATGGATGAATTGAAGGAAGAGCTAAAGGAGCTATTAATGAAGGGCTTCATCAGGCACAGTGTATCGCCATGGGGTGCCCCAGTGTTATTTGTTAAAAAGAAAGATGGTACTCTTAGGTTTTTGACTGATTACCAAAAACTAAATTAAGCAATAGTAAAGAACAAGTACCCTCTTCCAAGAATTGATGAACTCCTTGATAGGCCCAAAGGAGCCAAGATACTCTCAAAGATTGATCTAAGAAGTGTTTACTTTCAGATTAGGGTCAAGGAAGAGGACATATACAAAACTACTTTTCGAACGTGGTATGGGCACTTTGAGTATACAGTGATGCCATTTGGGGTGAGCAATGCCCCTGCGGTCTTCATGGAGGCAATGAATAAGATATTCATGCTTTATTTGGATAAATTTGTGGAAGTTTTCATTAATGATATACTCATATACTCCCAGACTCCTTCTCAGCATGATGAACATCTTAAGATGGTCTTGCATGTGCTAAAGGATAATCAATACTATGCAAAATTATCTAAGTGTCAATTCTAGGCAAAAGAAATGTCCTTCCTTGGTCATGTGATCAGTGACAAAGGCATAAGTGTAGACCAAGGGAAGGTACAGGTAGTGATAGAGTGGAAACAACCCACCAACCCCATCGAGGTGATGAGCTTTCTTGGTCTAGCGGGCTATTACTAGAGATTCATTGAGGGATTCTCCCAAACAGCTAAGCCATTAATTACCTTGACTAAGAAGGCACAGGAGTTTGTTTGGACAAAAAAATGTAAGGTAGCCTTCCAAGAACTCAAACGGAGGCTAACTGTGGGGCCAATCTTGACAACGCTAAACATAGGCAAAACCTATGCTATCTATACAGATGCATCAGGATCAGGCTTGGGCTGTGTATTGATGCAAGATAGGCAAGTAGTGGCCCATGGTTCAAGGCAACTAAGGTCAAATGAGCTAAATTGGCCGACACATGATCTGGAACTAATAGCCACAGTCTTTGCCTTAAAAATTTGGAGGCATTATCTGTTAGAATGATTCTTTCAGATATATACTGATCATAAGAGCCTTAATTACCTATTCACCCAAAAAGATTTGAACATGAGGCAAGGAGGTGGATACAGTACATTAAGGATTATGATTATGCCATTGAGTAAACAACAGGGAAGGGCAATGTTGTGGCTAACGTCCTCAGCCAAAAGTATACTGGAGTAATAGTTTCCAAGGATTAAATGAGAGATCCTAAGGCTGAGAGTTTTACGGCCTATATGGGTGTTGGTCTAGATGGGAAATTGACCAAGTCTTTAAGTTGTGAATTCATTCGGGATGGCTGGATAAGGTCCAATAGGCCTAGGAGTTAGACCCTGAGATGCATGAGGTTTCAAGGGAGACCAAGCATGGAACCCTCCAAGAAGGGTATGAGTATCAGGATGGTTTACTTTTCCTTAGGAAAAGACTTTATGTGCCCAATGTTAATGGGTTGAGATAGCAAGTGCTCTAAGAGGCACATAATAGTCCTCTTAGTATCTACCACGAGGTCACCAAAATGTACCATGACCTTAGAACTCATTTTTGGTGGCCCAGGTTCAAGGTTGATATTAAGAATCATGTGGCTAAATGTCTTACATGTCAAATGGTAAAGGCAGAACACCAAAAGCCAGACGGTACCTTGTAAAGCCTACCCATTCAAGAAATGAAGTGGAGGGCAATCGCTATGGATTTCTTGGTAGGTTTGCCAAGTACAAGAAACAACATGATGCTGTATGGGTCATAGTGGATAGGCTAACTAAGAGTGCCCATTTTCTACGGATTAAGATCACCCATCCATTAAAAAGGTTGGCAAACCTATATATTAGAGGGATTGTTTGCCTTCATAGTGTGCTAGATTCGATCATATCTAATTGAGATCAATGGTTTGTCTCTAAGTTTTGGAATGCCTTTCAACAAGCAATGGGGTCAAAGGTAAACTTGAGTGCCACTTATCACCCTCAAACAGATGGACAGACGGAGAGGACTATCCAGACCATAGAGGACATGATGCCAAGTTGTGCCTTAGATTTAAGGGGAGATTGGGATGACCATCTTCCACTCATTGAATTTGCCTATAACAATAGTTATCAGGCATCGATTCAGATGGCTCCATATGAGGCTTTGTATGGTCGATCATGCATGACATCACATTGCTGAGCCGATAAGACAGATGTGGACCAAGTAAGACCACAAGTTGTGGAAGAAACCAAAGCCAAGATTAAGTATATTCAAGCCCGATTAAGGGCAGCTATTGACAAGCAGTAGACATATGCCAATGTCAAGCACCATGAAGTGAACCTTGAAGCAAGGGACAAGGTGTTCTTGAATGTCTCACCAATGAAAGGAGTGGTACGATTCGCCCAAAAGGGCAAGTTGGCTCCTAGGTACATTGGACCCTATGAGATTCTAGAGCGAATTGGCAAAGTTGCATATAGATTGGCACTACCACCAAGTCTGGCTCACATACATAATGTGTTTTATGTCAGTGTATTGAAGAAGTGCAATGCACCTAATGGGCAATTAGTGATACCCCCTCCTATCGAGCCAATGAGCAAGGACTTGACCTATGCAGAACGCCCAATTAGATTCCTTGACCGACAAGTCAGGAAGCTAAGGACCAAGTGGATACCCATGGTCAAGGCCTAGTGGTCCAATCATTTGGAGGATAAGGTCACTTGGGAGACAGAGAAAGATATAGAGACTTAATATCCCTGCCTATTCCTAGAGTTAAAGCACGAATTGGAGGACCAATTCTCCAAATGAGGGAAGGATGTGAGAACCCTTATTTGATCAGGCATTTAATTTATTTTATTTGCATAATCCTTGATAAGATTACACTTGCAAGCTAGGTTTAAGTCAAGTCAATAAGTCAAATAGTCCTTAGAATTCATAGGATTAAAAATTTAAGGTGAATTGACCATAAGGGAAACTAGGGACTAGGGGCATTTTGGTAATTTGGCATGTCAAAGGTTAAAATTTGACCAAGAGATATATAATTGAGCTGTTAGAGGTGAAATGAACATCTCGATGAAAATTGAACTCAATTTGACGAAAGATTGACTTTTTCTTACTAAGGAAGCAAGGAAGGGAAAAATGATAATTTTTAGCTCAAATATGGTCAAAAAGGGTCTGGAAAGGTGATAAATGGTATTTGAAACCATTTGATGAAATTTGGTGAATTTTGAAGTTAAATTGACCAAGTTTGAGACTTTTTTTACAAGTGAAGCTAAAAAGGGAATTTTGGTAATTTCGCTAATTTTGGTTAGTCAAACTTGGTCAAACCTGCTAAAACAAAGTCAACCCTAGTCAAGGGTAAGAAAATACATGGTTGGAAGTGGAGGAAAGAAAATCTATGAATTTAAGTGCAAATTGAGACATATTTGAGCATTTTATGGAGGTAACTTCCTTTTAACTAAGGGTTATTGGCCTAAAAGGCACTTTCACCCCAAGCACCTCTTAGAAACTTTAAATAATGAGGCAACCTAGTATTGAGGTAGGAAATAAACTTCCAAAAATGTGGAAGAGCCCTCATTTCCCTTGGTTAAAAAGCCTAAACCACTACTAACCATGTAAAGACCTTAATCCTTTACTATTTTAACCCTTTCACCCATTTTCCATCCTTATTCATCCCCAAACACTCTAGCTCAGTTTATTCTTTTCCTCTACCCATTTAGAACATCTTAAACCCTCAAAAACACAGAAACTCACCAAAAGAATGAAAAACAATAAGAGAAAAAAAGCTTATAAATGAGAAATCAAGAAGATAGTGTGTTTGTTGTAAGGGAGAGCTTAGGAGTTTGGTTTCATTCTTCTCTAAGAGGTGGCCATGGTTTTGGAATGTTTATTTTGAGGTGAGAAAATTTATTTTACTAGGCCTTGGTTTCCTCTTGTTTCAACAACCTTTTGCTCATAAAAACCCTTGGTTGTTGAGGTTAAACTTGGTGAGAGCGAGAAGAACTGTGGAGCTTCGAAAAGGAGTTTTGGTTTGAGATTTTCTACCTAGGTGAGGAGGTCATTTTGGTTTGTTTATGTGTAGTAAAAAAATGTTGCCCCTAGGCTCAAAAATGTTGTTTTTTCAAGTGGTTATTTTACTTTGTAGTTAAGGGACTCCAATGAGACTAAAAAGAAACTCTTGGTGCTTGAAACTTGAGCTTACAAGGTGGTGATCTATACAAGGGTAAGGTGTTATAGGCCTTCTCTCATTGGGAAGCTTAAGCCATATTTTAGCTTTGTGAAAGCGAGGACAAATGGTAGGGAAAAAAAGGGCACGGGGTGACCAATAGAGCCAAAGAGGGCTCATGTGGCACTAAGGTCGAACCTGGCTCCTAGTGGTTTATGGATCAAGCATTGGGTGCTTGATAGATAAGTGTGGCTGAACCTTCAAGGTTTGGCAAGCACAAAAAAGGTGTGCTTGAATTTTTGGGTGTACAGGTGCTGTGATCGAGCTCAAGGGCCTGGTATATGGTTGTGGTTGTGCTTGTGTGGCATGGGCTTCTAGATGCATGAGTAATTTGGGTGCCTATGAGCATGGTGAGTTGGGTGTGACAAGGTGCACATGGGTGCACCTAAAAGGTCACGCAGCCGTGTGTGCGTAAGGGGCTCCTAATGGCACACCCAGGGGTACGTGTGTGTTTACACCTACGGGCTTGTGGCTGTGCACACCTAGGAGGTCTTGTGGGCATGCCCTAGGGGCTTGGTTTCCATGTGGCCCTTGGGTTATGCTTTGAGCATGACCCATGAAGGGGAGCCCACAGTAAAAACCCTTAGGCCCAAATGGCACTCAAGCCTACTAAATAACTTGGGTCACCAATAAGCACACACATCGGCTTAGTGGGGCATAAGTCCCAAGATGGGGTAAAATACATCCAAGGGCACTAGGACACACATCAAATTGTATCAAACCCTGCTACATACAATAAGGGAGTTTTTGAGCTAGCAAAAGCTGGTAAGCTTAAGGGCAAATGCAAGGATGCATGCTCAAGGGCAAAAATGGACCAATGGGTATTTTGTTTGTTTGTTGTTTGTTTGCTTGCTTGCTTGTGTGAGAAGTATGAAGAATCGTGCACCTAAAGGAGTATGATAAGATGATCACTATATAATACTCCATGCCATATGAGCTCATGGCACGCTTATATAGTTTATGGGCAAGGTTTATGCATGCTTGGCAATGTGTGCATATGGTCCATTATGTGTGTTGTTGTTATGTACTGTTTGTTTTAGAATGTCTTACTAAGTATTTTACATACTTACCCTTATTGTTAATGTGCAGATAACATCATCTAGGAGACAAATAATCCACAGTGATTATTTGATACTTGTTTGTTAGTTTCTCATCGGTACATTTTGCATACATTACATGTTCATTTTTTTATATATTGCATGCACTTATGGTAGTTGGCCAAGGACTTCTTGGGCCACTCCTCGCTTGGGTGTCTCTCTCCTAGGCAAAAGTGGGCCTACCGACCATTGGGTCATGAGTATTTTGTAGCACAGTGGTAGTAGCTATTAAGAAGCCTACTAGTATTGACTTTGACTCAGCATAACCATAGCATGTATTATTATTAATTCGAGCTAGGCTTATCAACCCATGACATTACTTGCTTAGGTTTATAGGCAAAACACTTAGATATTGTGTTGCCGTAGTATTTGCTTGCTGGGAGTGTAGTTTTCATCCATGGTTTGGTATGATATATTATTTGTGCATGCATGAGCATTAAAAATGTTTTTCTTATGTGGCCGCACATATTTATTTTATGTTTTCTTTAAATCTCGCCGAACCACTATCTTAGTTTAATAAACTTAAGTGTTTTATTGTAACTAAATAAATGTTTTTCTTAAGTCTCAAGTAAATACTAAATGCTAGGCAAGTGGCTAGGATTTACATAATAAATCTTAGTAAAAGATCCTGAAAATGAGGAATGATTCTGGCATAATTAAGAGTTTGGATTAGACAACAGAATAATTTAGCATAATTAAGAAATTAAGTAGGTATTTATTAAGACGGTTCCTCACACATACACTTGACTTAAGCACCAAAAGCTTCCCTCTAAAAATACTCTAAGGACTCCCTAGCTCTCTTCTTGTAAGTCATCCTTGGCAGGATGATTAGCAATTTAGGTTTAACAGCAACACTATCTCAGACTATAGACCAAGAGGGACATCACTCATATTCTTAAAGTTTGTTAAAATGGCTACTATTTGTAAATCACAAGAATATTTTATGTGAGTATATTATGGAAAAAATTTTCCTACAAATAAATAACCACATAACACTTGATGACAAATGAATAGGGAAATAAATTGAGCGAGAAATTGGTATGTACAGATTATTTAACGTGCTGGGGATCAAGTATGAAGTGAAGAACAATATAGAAATATAATAAGCAACATGTTGATGTTCAAGAAACACATTTTGGATATGGGAGTAACCAATTTAACCAATTTAACCAATTTAAGTGATCTATCTGAGAAAAAAAACAAAAGTAGCTGATTTTGACTTATAATAACTTTTTCGCGATCTCCATAATTTGGTTCCCAGAACAGAAGAGTACTACGTTTTTTTAGCAGCGGTACGCAGGCGCAAAATACAGGAAAATGAAGAAAAGAAATTAAACAAAAAACAAACACCTCGAAAACACAAAACCGCGATCAACGCAAAACAATCTCCCCATTTTTTCTTCCTTACTTTCCCTTTCCCACTACGATCGACGATCACTGTTTCTGCCGAAAAATAGATGAGCACGTGATGACAACGCCGCCTCCTTCCCACCACCCACCTCCGCCGAGGTTCATTCGGAAGCTGGCGGCTGAGGTGGTCGACGCCCGCGATCTCCTTCCCAAGGACGGCCAAGGCAGCTCCAGCCCTTACGTCCTAGCCGAATTTGACGGCCAGCGGAAGCGCACGATGACCAAGTACAGAGACCTCAACCCCGTCTGGAACGAGTCGCTCGAGTTCATCGTCTCTGACCCCGATAATATGATCTACGAGGAGCTGGAGGTGGAGGTTTTTAACGACAAGAAGTTCGGCAATGGCAGCGGCCGGAAAAACCACTTCCTAGGGCGGGTAAAGCTCTACGGGACTCAGTTCGCGAAGCGTGGAGAAGAAGGTCTCATCTATTTTCCCTTGGAGAAGAAGAGCGTCTTCAGCTGGATTCGGGGAGAGATTGGGCTGCGGATTTACTATTTCGATGAACTTATTCAAGAACAGCCGCCACAACAACCACCGCCGGAGGAAGCGACCCCGCCAGAGCCCAGTAAGCCCCCAGCAGTTGTCATCGTTGAGGAAGGCAGGGTTATCGAAGTTCCAGCATACACCGACTTTTCCCATTCGCCGCCGGTTGTGACCATAGAGGAATCGCCGCCTCCGATGGTAGCAGTCCAGGCTGAGCCGCCGCGTCAAGAGGCGGAGGGCCCGCCGATGCCGCCGGAAGCTCAATACCAGTATGCTGCCGAGCTGAGAAAGATGCAAAGTAGAAGCATGGGTGAGCGAGTTCGAGTCTTGAAGAAGCCGAACGGCGATTATACTCCCAGAATAATTAACAGTAAAATCGGCGGTGGAACGAACGCCGAACGGATCCATCCTTACGATTTGGTGGAGCCGATGAATTACTTGTTCATAAGGATCATAAAGGCTCGCGGATTGGCTCCCAACGAAAGTCCGTACGTTATGATCCGAACATCAACCCAATTAGTGAAATCCAAGCCCGCGTCTCACCGACCCGGAGAACCGATGGAATCGCCGGAATGGAACCAGGTGTTTGCGTTGGGTCATAACAAACCAGAGTCGGGGAGTTCGACGCTGGAGATTTCTGTTTGGGACTCGCCATCGGAGAATTTTCTTGGTGGGGTCTGCTTCGATCTCTCTGACGTTCTTGTAAGGGATCCGCCAGACAGCCCTTTGGCGCCACAGTGGTACAGGCTGGAAGGCGGTGCCGCGGAACAGAATGGCGGGAGAATCTCCGGCGACATTCAGCTCTCAGTATGGATAGGGACCCAAGCTGACGACGCATTCCCTGAGGCTTGGAGCTCCGAGGCGCCGCACGTTTCGTACACTCGTTCCAAGGTTTACCAATCGCCGAAGCTCTGGTACCTAAGGTTGACAGTTTTGGAGGCTCAGGACCTTCACATCGCCCCGAATCTACCGCCGTTGACGGCGCCGGAGATCCGAGTGAAGGCACAATTGGGGTTTCAATCAGTGCGGACGAGGAGAGGTTTGATGAACAATCACAGCGCTTCGTTTCACTGGAACGAAGATTTGATTTTCGTCGCCAGCGAGCCATTAGAAGATTCTCTGATTTTGCTGGTCGAGGATCGGACCAACAAGGACACCCTCCTCGGCCATGTAACGGTACCCATCAGCTCCATCGAGCAAAGAATCGACGAGCGTTACGTCGCATCCAAGTGGTTCGGATTGGAAGGAGGAAGCGGCAGTGGCAGTGGCGGTTACAGCGGTAGAATACATCTACGCCTCTGCTTGGAGGGTGGGTATCACGTGCTGGACGAGGCGGCGCACGTCTGCAGTGATTTGCGGCCAACGGCGAAGCAGCTTTGGAAGCCTGCTGTCGGGATCTTGGAGCTCGGGATTTTGGGAGCTCGGGGCTTACTTCCGATGAAGAGCAAGGACGGCGGGAAGGGGTCGACCGACGCTTACTGTGTTGCAAAATACGGGAAAAAGTGGGTCCGAACCCGGACCATTACGGACAGCTTTGATCCACGTTGGAATGAGCAGTACACGTGGCAGGTCTACGATCCTTGCACCGTCCTAACTGTTGGGGTTTTCGACAACTGGCGTATGTTTTCTGACGTCGCAGATGACAAACCCGACTGGCGGATAGGGAAGGTACGTATACGTGTATCGACGCTGGAGAATAACAAGGTGTACATCAATTCGCATCCATTGTTGGTTTTGATACGAACTGGGATGAAGAAAATGGGTGAGATCGAGTTAGCGGTACGGTTCGTCTGCCCGTCTTTATTGCCTGATACATGCTCAATTTATGGTCAGCCGTTGCTTCCCAGAATGCACTATCTCCGCCCACTTGGGGTGGCCCAACAAGAGGCCTTGCGTGTAGCTGCCACGAAGATGGTGGCAGCGTGGCTTGCAAGGTCAGAGCCACCATTAGGACCGGAAGTGGTCAGGTACATGCTGGATGCGGACTCCCATTCATGGAGCATGAGGAAGAGCAAGGCTAATTGGTTCCGAATTGTTGCGGTTTTGGCATGGGCGGTTGGGTTGGCTAAATGGTTGGATGATATTCGTAGGTGGAGGAATCCAGTCACAACGGTGTTGGTACATGTGCTATATTTGGTCCTAGTTTGGTACCCGGATTTGATCGTACCAACCGGGTTCTTGTATTTGGTGCTGATTGGAGTTTGGTATTACCGGTTCAGGCTGAAAATCCCAGCTGGTACGGACACCCGGCTTTCACAAGCGGAAGCGGTTGACCCAGACGAGCTTGATGAAGAATTTGATACAATTCCAAGTTCAAAGCCACCCGACATAATTCGGGCTCGGTATGATCGATTAAGGATGTTAGCAGCACGAGTCCAAACAGTTTTGGGTGACTTTGCAACCCAAGGTGAGAGGCTCCAAGCCTTGGTGAGTTGGAGGGACCCAAGGGCCACAAAATTGTTCGTTGGGCTGTGCCTAGCGATCACCACAATACTCTACGTGGTGCCACCAAAAATGGTGGCTGTGGCTTTAGGATTCTATTACCTGAGGCACCCTATGTTCAGAGACCCCATGCCGCCCTCGAGCTTGAACTTTTTCCGGCGGCTTCCGAGCCTATCGGATCGGTTACTATAGAGTTAAAGAGAAGATATTTTGGAGGGAAGTTTTTCCAAGTATGGTGGGGAAGGGGAAGACTGGGAGGCATAAACAGCTGTTTAATTTGAGAAAAGGCTGGGAGCCGAGGATTGAGGAAAGGAGATCAAATTGGAAAAGTGGGAAGTTGTCATTATGGTGGGAACTTTTTTTTTTTTTTTAAATTGTTTATTTTTGTAATGCAGTAGATTTGACTGACCATTGAAATGGAAATAAAAGGGGAGATGGGACCAAAGGACAGTTTGGAGAGGAGAGCCTCTTTTGCTGAACAGCCAAGGGAGAACCGTTCTAACAACATGAAATGTTTACTTTCTTACCTTAAGCGAAAGGGAAAAAAACATGATATCTTTTTGGTTTCGTTTCATACAAAACTATATATTTCGACTTTCAATTCAATTACGGCCGTTAGTTAAGTATTGCAGCTTTTTCTATGAAATTTATCAATGACAAAAATACAGATTTGTGTGATCCATGAAAAGATCCTGCGAAGGTCAAGTTTATGGGTGGGATTTGCAGCTCTCCAATCCGGACATAATTTTCACAGAGCATGGCGTTTGTCGAGGCCAAGGTCACAAAATTTTCAAACATCTCACTGCTCGAGAAAAAAGACATGACCTACCCGCCAACTCTTTTCGATTATCCCCACCCCATATTTCTTCCTCTTTGGGTCAAAATAATAGATATTATAGTCAATTTATTTTAATTTAAATCAATTGGCTCATTTTTATTTTATATTTTTTTATCTAAAATTAATTTTATTTGAAAGCTAATATTATGTAAATTTAATAATCCATTTAAAAGTAAATTTTCATTATGCTATTAAATTTTTATAAATTTTTCTTTTTTTAATGCCTTGAACTAGAAAAATTCATAAAAATTTAGTAAAATTACAAAAATTATATTTTCAATGGATTATTTTAGTTAAATAATATTAGTTTTTAATTAAAATTAGTTCCCAATAACAAGATATAAAAATAAAAATATTTTATTTTAAAATCAATTGATTTAAATTGAAACGAACTATGTGTAGTGTTTTTTTTACTATTCATAATTTTCTACTTTACAATATTTTTAAGGGTTGAGGATTTAAGGAAGGGGGCAATATGTCTCGAGCCAGGCTGCAAGAAGGGCAAGGAGCAACCAATGCCATCCCGTTAGGGTTCAGAGACCTTAGTGCTTTTGAAAATTTTCCTTAAGCATTGTCAAAAAGAAAGAAAAGAAATTTATCCCTCCACATCTATTATTTTAAATCGTTTAAAATTTTCAAAAAATTTCTATATATGTAGTAAATTACATAAAAGGGATAAATTAGTCACTCATGTTTTTTTGATAAGACACATTATCCGCTATTATTTTTTTACAGTTAAATCCATGCATCAATGGTCATTTTAACTAAGTTTAATTTCTTGTTGATCAATTATATTTTACATTTTTAATTACATGATTAAATTTTAATGATTTAGCAATACTCCATTTAACTTCAGGCATCAAGAGAGAAAGAGAATAATCATATACTTTCATTATTAAATTGCATAGAAATACAAAAAGAGGTAACCTTGCAACCATGTTTCAAGTAGGGCAAATCATTAATCTCATTACAAATGAAACAGCCAAGCTTCTTTGCCTTGATGGGAGTGAGGTACTGTCAGGGGCCTCGAATAAGGAAATGGGCAAACAGTCCGACAACACGTGAGGGGAGATAGGGAGAGGGGAGGAAAAGTATTATGGAAAAGAGGCAAAAAACAAAGTTTAGGGGAATTTGCAATCTGTACAAAAGTTTTGGGGGCAATTCAAGACAAAATGTGTTATTTCATCATCTGTATAGAGTTGTCACATCAAATACATTTACCACATAATCATCCATCATGGAGACCCTAATAAGAATAAGTTATTTCTGCCAAAAGATACCGCTAATGATAGATTTAACTGCAACAAAACAATGGTGGTTGATCTGCCTATTTTGCAAACATTAATAACTAATTTGCCATTTTTTCCTAGTAAATTATTTTACCATATTATACTTGAAACTATTATTCCAATATTCTATTTTCTACTTTCATTAAAAAAGTTAAAGGCAAAATAAAAATAACATACAAACTTTTTTTTAATCTCTATTTGATGTTATATGGGCACAAAATAAATCCATATTGAGAGCCCAAGGCCAAATGATTAGAGAAGATAATTCCTGAAGATTAGGAAAGCCAAGAATAGAATAAATAAGGAGAAACTCGATAAAGATTGTAGTAGAATCCCCTTATCATGAAATTATTCTTATCTAAGAGCACTCTGGTAATCTTTTTCACAACTATATAAAGGGACTCCATTTGCAAATGCTAAGGTACAAATGATCATTAAACTTCTCTTTGCTATAGCTCCACACTTCAGAAAACCAACTTGATTATTGGAGAGTTTCCCCCGAGGAAACATCTTGGGGGCTCTAAAGTGATCTTTGAGCACAAGATCTTTTATTCACTTCCTTTAAGCTTTAACGCTAGCTCTCCTAGTTGGACCGATTCCACTTTCGTGATCAATTTGATGCCATGTGTGGGAACACAATGGTGAACACAAAGGAGACCCCATATATACCAAGATAACCTTGAGAATGAGCACAAGAGTAAAAGAAAATATCCTCGTGAGGTATATGAACCCCCAAAATACTAGCACGAGTCAGGGGGACAAAGGAAATAAGCCCTTGTTGCCACTGCGAGACCCCCGAAAAGGTGAAAAGGCCTGTTGCCCTGGACAACAACTTGTTTCAAGCTCTCCAACATGATTTCTTTGAGTAGGTGAAGACAACTATGAAGCAGGACATATGAAGAGCCCTGCCTAGGACACCTGAAAAAGTTGCTAAAAGCCATTTGTCACCCAACAAGGGTAGATGTGCTTCGCCTCTGGGACACCCTAGGTCAAACTCCTATAAGAAAGCCCAAAACATCTCAAGTACGATCCGTGGTACCCACTGGCAACTATATTAACACCATCTTACAAACATCTTACAAAGGCTAAATCAGATGGAATCACACATAAGAATACTGGAATATACTAAAATGAGCCTTGGCCCAATTATAGATATAAAGTACATGTGGCTCTAGCCATTCACAAAGGAGATCATTCACACTCTAAGAACATACGGCTTTAGGATGCTAAAGATTAACCCCTACAATGGCCATACTGACCCAGTCAACCATTTGCAATGTTACATTACATCTATGAGACTTGAAAAGAATATCTGATGCAATCATGTGTCGTGCATTTAGTTCTACCTTGATGAGGGCTACTACTTCATGGTTTGAGACTAATAGGGGGTGTCTTTTATAGTTTTTTAAAGATTTCTCTCAAGATTTCATCCAACATTTCTTGGGGAGTAAGGCAACTCCTAAAATGATGGCTCACCAGCTAAAGGTAAAGTAGGGCAAAGATGAGTCCTTAAGGGACTCCATGTGAAGATTTAATGTTGAGGCCATTCACATAGAATATTTGTCCCTAGAGTTGCATTTGGTTGCTATAAATCAAGGTTTGTTGAAAGACTATAGGTTGGCCTAGGACCTATATGAGAATCTCAAAAAGAATATCAAAGAGTTTTTTTATCGAGAAATTAGATATATTAACACAAAAGAGCTCAATCGACCAATACAGCAAAAGGAGCAACTAAGGCCAAAAGAAGAAAAGTCCGTTTTAAAGAAGGGGAGCAGGGACATAGAACCTTTACGACCCGATCTCATGTTGCCCAACTAAAGGAAACAAGGGTGAACATATTATACACATTGGAAAGGAAAAACATGGTGCCAAGATGGCCCCTGCCTATAGGCCCTGCGAACAACAAAGTCCTAAAAAAATAGTACCACTATCATAGGGGTAAAGGCCACGATACAAAGAACTATTGGCAGTCGGAGTGGTTTTTTGAAGAAATGATACAAGTAGGAAAATTGTGGGATTATTTGGTTGGGACAGGGCCTCCTTGCCAAAGGTAAGAAAAAAAGCACCATAAAAGAGGTGAAGGTGATGATGATTAGGATAGGGGCCATCAATAGGAAATAGCCCGTTCTCCCTTAGTGACAACTACAGGAACCCAAGACCACCTACAAGGGTCATCCAAATGATCACGAAAAGAAAGTATTCCTTGGCTCATAAGTGTCGAGGATGTGAGATCGCCCAGCTAGAAGTGCCTGTTCCTATTAAGACTATATGAGTCTTGTATCTTGGCGCCCCATATGGACCCGATTATCATCATTCTGAGAATTAATAATTTTAAAGTTGAAAGTGTTTATCTAGATACGGGGCTAAATCCAATGTTTTTTGCTGATTTCCTAGATAAGATCAGGGTCCAAAGATTCTAACTAACATCAGTTTTTAGGCCTACATATGAAGTTTGGATGAGAGGAGGTATCGATGTTGTGGATGGTCAAACTACCTCCCAAGTTAATAGGCATCAAGAAAGATGGGAAGCTTATATGCGACTCCTATACATTGGAGTTATTGGTCCTAGATGTACCATCATCATATAATGCCATTATTGGGAGGCTAGCACAGGTACAATTCCAATTTGACCTAATATTAAATGGCTAATTATGGTCTTTGTGACCCTTATAAAGGACACCAGTATGTATATAAACTAGGCTTTAGTGCAATAAAGCTATATGGCAAGTCTTTAAGGCCTCCAGGATACCAAATAGGGCCTATTGTAGCTAAAGAAGAAGGAAAAGCCCTATGGCAATGAGCCAGGAGCACCTTTATCAAAGGACTTGAAGGAAGTGGAAATAGCCCCTAGTAGAATTGTGAAGATTGGCAAGGGTCTACCATCTGATCTAAAAAGTTTTTTTATTGAATTTCTGTGTGCTAATATGGATATATTTGCATGGCCCTCTAGTGACATGCCAAGCATAAACCTCGAAGTTATTGCATATAAATTACAAGTCGATCCTTCTGCTTGACCAATTCAACAAAAGAAGCAAAACGTGACACTAGAAAGAAGAGACTTCATTTGAAGAAAGGTTGAAAAATTGTTAGAGGCTAACCTCATCTGAGAGGTATGATACCCTGAATGGTTAGATAACATGGTCTTAGTCAATAAAGTGATAGAGGAATGGCGTATGTGTGTAGATTACATGAACTCAAATGATGCCTGCCGAAGGGCCTTGATTCGTTACCTACCATCAATCAGCTAGTCGAGCCATCATTAAATTCATAATTTTGTTCTTTATGGATACTTTTAGTGGCTACCACCATATTTAGATATATCTTAAAGATGATGAGAAAACAACATTCAGCATTAAAGAGCTAGTGTATTACCATTAAAAGATGTTATTTGCTTTAAAAAATGTAGGTGCAACTTATCAGTGACTGATGAACAAAGTTTTCATAGAATAGTTGGGGTAGAACAAGAAAGTATACGTAGATGATATAATTGGCAAGAACAGAGTAGTAGATCACCACTTTGATGACCTCCATAGGACTTTTCAAAGAGTAAGGCAGTTCAAAAAGAGGCTGAATCCTTAGCAATGCACCTTTAGAGCCAGAGAAGGAAAATTCTCGGGTTATATGGTCTCAGAAAAAAAAAAAGATCAAAATAAATGTTAATAAAATTAAGGCAATCCTATCGATGCCTGACCCATTGAACAAGAAAAACATACAAAAACTAGCTGGAATGCTAACCTCCCTTGGATGATTTGTATCCAAGTTTGGAGATCTGTACCACACTTTTTTCTAATCCTCAAGATGGAAGTAAAGTTTGAATGGATAGAGGAGTTTAAGGATGCCTTTAGGGAAATAAAAGAATACCTACAATGGCTTCCAATGCTTTAGTAGCTATGATCTAATGAGCCCATAATCTTATACTTGGCAGTCACCAAAGGCTCGATCAGCGCTATCCTCATCAAAGAATAGATGGTAGAGTAATTGACCATATACTATATCAGCCAAACTCTCCAAGGGCAAGAATTATGTTACCCAACTCTCTAAAAGGCGGTCTCTACTCTTGTCACAACATCCACAAAGTTGAAACCCTACTTTCAAACACATAAAATTGTTGTATGAGTAGAATTGCCCTTGAAAGTTATCCTATAAAAAATAGATCATTTAGGAAGATTGAAAAAGTGGTGCATTGAACTAAGATAATTTAACAGCCAGCTCCCAAGAGGGCTATAAAAGCTTAGGCATTTGCCGACTTTTCCGTGAAAATGATGCCAATAGAGAATATCCAAGGAAAGCCTAAGCTTAAAGTCCCACCTTGGGAAATATATGTCAATGCTACATTGGGACCTAATCACCATGGTGCTAGGGTCATATTGCAAGGACCACTTGGTACGAAGGCCATATTAAGGATAATTTTTAGATTCCTTATGACCAACAATGTAGCTGAGTAGCCCTTTTAGCTAGGGCTGAGAATGGCTGTAGATTTACAGTGATTTCTATCTAATCATTAATTAACCTAAAGGAATTGTAGAAGTCAAGGATCCGACTCTATGTAAGTATTTAAGCTAGGCTAAAAATTTAATCAAGACATTTGATAACATGTAGGTCCAAAAGATTCTGAGCACTAAGAATGCTAAGGTAGATGCCCTACTGAAAGGTTGAGAAAAAGGCCATGATGAAAGAATTAACCAAGCCATTGATCCATCCTTTAGAATATCAGGCCCTCACAGATAGTTGAAGATAGCCAATATGGCCTTACCTTGAAACTGGGACCCTGAGTAAGACACCCGAGGAATAGAGATAAATTAGGTTTCTCAAGAAGATTCACCATCATTGACAATGACCTTTATAAAAGAGGGTCTGCTTTGCCCCTACAGAGATGTTTGACCCCCAATGAAGGCTATAAAATTCTAAAAAATATTCAGCAAGGAGATTGTGGGGCATACATCGGGGCAAAATCCCTAGCTCATAAAATAGTAAAGAGGATATTTTTTTGCCAACGATTAGAAAGAATGCTAGAGACTTCGTTCAGTGATTCCATGCTTGTCAGTTTAACTTCCAAATCTAGAGATTGTCATCCTCAAAGACCGCATTAACTGCTGATCCTTTGGCCTTCACCATGTGGAGCCTTAACTTGATCGAAGCATTCCCTCATGCCCCAGGACAGGTGAAAATATTGCTTCATTGCCATCGACCACTTCACCAAGTAGGTTGAAGCATAACCCCTGGCAATTATAACAGCTCATTAGATCATAAATGTTTTATACAAAAATATAGTCTATTGATTTAGGTGCCCTTAAGCCATCATTATAAACAATGGCAAATAGTTTAACAACCAGTGAATGCGTATGTTCATAAAGGAAAAAGGGATCTACATCTACTTTATGCCTGTAGACCATCCACAATTAAATGGACAAGTCGAGGTCACTAATTGTACCATAAAGGAATGGTTAAAGAAGAGATTAGATGAAGCCAAGGAAAGATGGGCAGGAGAGATACCCAATGTCTTGTGGGATTATCGAATAACTCCTCAGAGACTGACAGGTGAGAATCCTTTTGCCATGGTCAATGGGATAGAGATGCTTATGCCTGTTGAGATCAAGCATCCCACCTTACAAGTGTAGATGTTAATGAAGGAAACAATTGGGACATGGCAACCAAATTGGGTCTCCTGGAGGAACTTAGAGATGATACCCGAATCCACATGAAGGCCTTTAAGCAAAATGTGGCTTTGGCCCATGATGGGGGAGTCAAACAGGAGAAAACGGAAGAATGGTCTTTGTCGAGACAGAGTTAACAGCGAGAAATCTAGGACATGGACCATCGTGAGCTAATTGGCATAGACCATACTTTGTTAAAAATAAAGTTAGAGACATGGTCTATGAGTTGATGAATGCTGGTGGTAGGATGATACATAGAATGTACTACTCTCATGATCTATATCTTTATTTTGTATGAGCAAAATAAAAAAAAAAAGGTATTCTCAATTATCTTTGATCTAAATTTATTTTTGACCTATGAAGATGATACCAATCCTATGACAAACAAAAATTGAAAGATTGACAAAGACACAAGGTCCTAATGAAACATTAAGATATGAATCCCTAAATAGGACCAACAAAGAAGCTCGAAAAAGCCCTAGATGAAATAAACAAAGGCCAACAATGGGCATTAGGGTGACAACCCCATGAACAAGGCTAGCCCAAATGAAGGCTGAAAAGGGCCACGGGGCGATGACCTTCCGAAAGTGTTCAACTTGTTAAAGGTTCCCAAAGCTTATACTAAAAAGCCTATGATGCCAAAAAAGGAACGAGCCCTATCCATTGAGTCTAATGGCAAAATTTAAGAAATAATAGGCACAAAGAGTTAAATGAAAATAATTTCATTAAAATTTTAATGAATTTACAAATGAAGTTATAGCAAAAAACCTTTACAAACTTCTCACTACGACAAACCTAGATATCAAGAAGGGATCATGAATCAAATACCGATGGGGAAGAGTGAAACAAATATTGACAACGAAGTGAAACTAGACAGCAGCGAGGGCTGAGAACTATTGCTCCCAATCTTATGGAAGTAGCACATGTTGACCTTAGTCAGGATGACACTTGTATGGAAGTATTGCATGCCAACCTGGCTAGAATGGTATTTATCAAAGAGGATCCGGTGGTGTTGACGCCTAAAACTTGTCTTTAAATGGTACCTCATTTGTATCTATGGCAACCATGGCCTCTTTTAACGATGCTACTCCCACCTTGTCCTTCTTTGGCCATACATCAAAGGTCGCACCTAGATTCACATATGTAGATAGAAATCATAGATCAAGGTTTAGGTGACTGTTTGACCTCAAAGTGACAGGAAAGGAAGCCATTATAGTACTCATTGATGGCCTCCTTGCCCAGACCCATTTTCAACACCCTGTTGGTTGATAAAAGCTCATCTCATGTGAGCATTGGCCTTCTGATGAAGCTTGAGATAGGGCCCTTGAAGGTCTTGGATAGCTTCATCATCCACCCTCATGAAGCAATTAGAAAGGAAGAGAGGCATCGTACCACTTGAGCTGGCCTCACCGTAAGGAGCCATTGAACCTAAATGGAAGCTTTTCTTGATGTCTGACAGTGTTTTATCAAGGTCCCCCAGCTAGGCCCTTAATGACTGGATCTCATCATAATCCAACTTCTCCAATTTTGCAACATTTTGGATGGACTCAGCCACCTCATGGACTTTTTGATCTTGCTAATTCTCACACTTTTGCCGCTTCTCCAGCTTGTCCTGAAGATCTTTCACCTTTTTGGACAAGCCCTCTCTCTTTGACCACTTCTAGCATAGTTCCTTGTCCAAGGCTGTATTTGAGGCCTTTAGGTTTTCTATCTGAGTATATAAGGCCTTCATTCTCACCTCATTTGTGGAAATCCTCTCATCGATGGCATAGGTGATGATGGATTCCTATAAATGGAAAAGATTAGGAATCACTTGCACAAGAAAAGATGCAATAATGAGTTTTGGGGACATGCCTAGAGATTTTTTGCTATAACATTCATTAGCTATGCCTCATCCGTCTAGGAGGGTGAGCCAAATGATGGCAATCCAGAGAGGTCTTCAAATGCTTCTAAGACTGTGGGTGATGTCAGTCCTATCCTCCATGATCAATTCTTTAATGCCCACCACCCACTATGGGTTAAAGATTTGGTCCAACGTTCTCCCCTTGTTCAGTAGACCATTTCTTTGAGCCTGCCCCTAGTCTAAGAACAGATTTTTAGGTTAGAAATGAGGATCTATCTCAGCTAAAGATATAGGTCCTCTTTATGAAAGCCTCAAAGGTTGGCCACTTGGAGTCCCACCCTCAAGTGTTTTTTGCATAATCACCCTTATAGGAATGACAGATGATGGTAGGGGGAGGAGGAAGAATAGTCACTAACTTGGACTGGGATGGTATGGCTATAGAGTGGGGGCCATTCCCCTTAGATTTTTTTGTAGGAGAAACTAGATGGAAAGATCCACAATAACCACATAATGATGTCAGATTGATGCCATTAAAAAAGGAAATCATCAAGGCAAAAAGGCATATTGTCATTCCTGCCCTTGGAAACCTCAACCTCTTTACAAGAAGTGGCCTAAGGGCAATCCCTCTTCCTTTGTAGTTGAAGTACTTTGTGTAGTGACTCCTCCAATTACACTACTGTTGATGATGCCGTTTTAGAAGATGTGGTCATGGAGAAGCCAGCAGCAACCTCCTACTCAAGTGCAACCTTAGCTGGCAAAATTTGGAACTTTCAAGCTTTAACTAGCTTGTTAGCAATATTCTTTCACCTTTCAAGTACCCCTTAGCACAACCACCCATGTTTACAAAAAAAAAAAGAAAAGAGAAGTTAGAATGACCCTAGTAAGAAATATAGGTATAACAATGGGCGTGTGTTGGGTTTCGGGAGCCAAACAGCGCAGCAGAATTTAACCGAAACCCTCCAGGATCCAAGTGAAACGGGGTAACCCGGGTGTTCGAAAATTTTCATACCTAATTTTCGATTGAGATCTCTCACTCAACTGTAGAGTCGAATCACAAAACCTGAACAGTTGACGTGTTCAGGCTCTCTATGGTATCCACNACTCATCCGAGCATGGCCATGCATTTTCTAAGTCTCACTCTATCAAGGGGCCCGAAGATATCGCTCCCGTTACATAGGAGGGACAAATCCCATCTTGATCATACAAATCCCTCCGCATGATATGTGACATACCCAATGACCTCCTTCAAGTTCACTCAGTTACGAGCAACAAAGGAAAGTATCAAAGTATGTGACTCACATGTAGGGAACCTTGATGATCTTAGGTCGAAGGACTACATATACCCTGATCACTATGGGAATCACTTATGACACTCATATAACGATCCATGTAGTGTTCTCATGGTGGGTCGGTCCAGTACACAAGTTCTCCAACTTGTACCCATATGTAGACTACATATCTCATATTAGTCTCCACATATGCTAGTCGTTATGTATTATTGCAACCCGTTCTACAATAATACTAGACCAGGGACTTTTAAGAATATCATTATTCTAGGGTTACAATTATGTTTGTTAAGTTACGCAGGAACAAAACAACAAACATAATTGCTGGATTAATGCCTTAATAAAATATCATGACTCAATTGTGCAAAAATACAATCATCTCATGATTGGCTTTTGGGCACAACACTAACAGCGTGAAGCAAGTGTAGTTCCCAAAATCCTATGAACTTCATTAGGCCACCAAAACCCTTTCGAAGGCCTTTATTAGTGACCTATTTTTTGCCCAAAGACCAGTCAAAGAAGTTCTCCATGCTAGGATAAGTTGAGTGGGCTCGGCTGATCTTTGCCACCTAAGGGTGGTCTTTGAGATTTCCTTGTAGGGGATTGAGAATAACCCCCATAGTTTTTAGTCTGAACCATAGACTTCAGCCACATAAAGAGACTGTGGTAAGACTTGTGCCTTTCGGAACCTTACAATAGTAAGGGTTATGCGATGATGGCTTTGCTAGGGGGGCCTCAATGAAGGCACTTAGGAAGCTTCACTCAGGCTCATTTAGAGTGAAGAACTACCAATCTTTCCAATTAGCCCATTACTCTTTGCAGAAAATGGGTGGAAAAGCTTTATTACCCCCATGGTTGATGGAGCAACATGAAAGAAGCCAAAATTTATCTTCAGTTCTACCATATAAAATTGGAGGAAAACCTCCAGAAAAGGATCCACCATTGCCATCTTATAGGATATGATGAAGACATTAATGTTGGTGAAAGAATTAGAGGCCAACTAGGAAGGTGACTTCTTGTAGTGCTCGCAAAAATGTTCAACGAAAAGATGTAAGAGGAAAACAAAGTCCAACTTGGAGCTAAACTACAAGGACTGTAAGGATAGCGGTCTTGATGCTAGCCTCAGGATGGCCTTCATCTTCTATCATTTGGGCATTCTCCAGTGTGGCCACCACCACATTAGGCCAAAAGAATCACTTCAAAATTGTGGCCAATTCGCATTCCTCATCCCTTCAAGTTGGATAGGAGAGGCTCCATTAAAGACCCCATGTTTGTGGCAATTGCCTCAGTGGCAGACAAGGCAACTTGACTAGCAGTATTCCTTTTTTATGATGATTTATAAGAGGCTATTTGGAAAAACTAAAAAAAATGGGGGGTAATTACTACCGCAAAAGAAGAACGGGCAATGAAAGAAATAAGGGAGACAGGGAAGAACCGAAAATCCAGCCTAAAATTCGAAGAACTAGCAAACAACATTTTCCAAAGACAAACTAGCAAAAACAAAAAATGTAGGAGTATGAGAAAACGACAATTGATTACCTAATTAAGAGTTGTTGAATTGAGGAATAAAAGAACTGGTAGTTGAGAGCTTAAAGAACACCACGAATGGCTAGAGGAAATGCTTCCAACAAAAAAAGTACTAAAAGCTTGACTAAAGTAAAGGAGGTTGACAACAGCAGATAAACAGTAAAAGAAAAAAGGGTAAAAACTCTACCTTATTTATAGGAGGAAATAGAGGTCCTTGAACTACTTCCTTGGAAAGCACCGTAATTAACACAAAATATTAGAGCAAATGGATATAGGACACATGGAGTTGAATAGCCGTAAAAAGAGTCACACCTTGTCACTTCTCTGGTAGAGCGTTAAATAGACGTCATTTTGACTCCAAGATGACTGTTAGGCTTACCACGTGTCACAAGCCGAAGAGGATCTACTCGAAGGCGGAACCCTGAATTAGGGAACTCCCCGAACTACGGGCATATT
>KK903725.1:22622-44400 GCA_000696445.1 Aquilaria agallochum | reverse complement strand
TTTTCATGTTCTTTTTGTTGACTGAGGTCATGGCCTTCGGTCATTGAATTTGAGTTCCTTGCCTTTCCATGGCCATGAGGATGTTTGTCCTTGTGGTGTTTAGGGGAGTAAAAGTCAACGGCTTCTTTCCTCTGAGCTTCTGAGGCCGTCCCCCTAGTTCGGCTGGGTAGCAAGTTTGTTGGCTCGGCCCTCGGTACGGATATGATCGAGCTTTGGGCCTCCCATCCTTAGTTCTTCAGGGGTCATATGTTGCTCCGCCCTCTGGTAAAACTCACCGAGGGTGTCCGGGGGGTCCTTAGAGAATTCGTAGAACAACCGTGAGTATCTCCGGAGTCCCCGTATCATGGCGAGGTTGCGTATTTCTGGCCTGAAGTCCGGAACGTTCAGGGCTTCTCAGTTGAACCTTTCGACATAGTTGCGAATAATTTCTCCATTTTTCTATACTATGTCGAACATTTGAACTAGCATTTTTGCCATTGGCCTGCTTCCAATGAATTGTTGTGTGAAGATAGTAGACAACTCTTGGAATTCCATGATGGTTCCGAGGGCTAACGAGTTGTCCCATGCCATCGCTGGTCCAGCGATGGTGACCTCAAAGCACTTGCACAGAGTGGCGTCACCAGCACCGTGTAATACCATACTGTACCTGTATTTGGTCAGGTGAGCCTGGGGGTCACTCCGGCCATCGTAGGTTTCCAAACGAGGCACCCAAAAGTCACTTGGCATGGGTGCTTCGACTACTACTCGGGTAAACAGTGATTCATCCCCATTGAAGGTTTCTGACAACCTAGACCAGACGGGTTTCCGAGCTACCTATCTCTCCACTCTTTCTAGCCTCTTTAGGATTTTTTCCATGAGGACTGTGGCATTAGGCTCTTCTTCTTGCTGTCTAGAGGCCTTCGGCAGTAGAGAGCGATGCCTTCTTTTTGGAGAGTGACTTCGGTGCCGAGGGGATTGCGATTTCTCTTCAGGCGAAGAACTCCTTCGGCGGGTAGTCCCGGGCCGCTTGAGCCCCGTTTCTTCAGTAGGACGAACCCTGGGGGGTTTATTTTTTGTCGAGGACTCATCATGTTGGTCCCTACTTCCCGAACTCCGGTGAGTTGACTTTGGACTTTTCTCCCGATGAGGTGCCGGTGAAGAAGCCCTTCGGCTGGATGACGGCTGTGGCCATCTTCGGTCCAGTTGCTACATCATTTCAGCTAGAATGGAGCATTGAAAATCACACAGGATACCCATGGTAATACTTAGAGGACGTTCATCCTCCAGCAAGGAAGTCCCTGCCGTAGGCTGTTCGGTAGCCGGTTGAACCTCTCGCGCGGACGGGGACTTCGGGAGCCCCTTATCCTTGGAACACTGAGTTTCAATGATGGTCACCTGGGAGTGGGTTGCCACAGACGGCTTCAAATGATGCCCGTTAGCATCTTCACTGTATGACATGGTGATACTAGGGGGACTTCTGATGAAAGAGGAACGCCTGAAGAGAAGGTTGCCCAGGGGAGACCGCCTAAAATGCTCAAAGAATAAAGGTTAGGAGCTCCCAGGAGTGTTTTTTCGGGGAGGAGCCTCCGACGCCCAAGTTAGTGTTTAAAGGAGGAAGGTGAGTATGAAGCAGAGAGATTCTTGCCTTTTTCGGGAGTGTAATTCCCCTTTTCTGAGGCCACTTCCTTAGTATATATAGGAGGATGTGACCCGTTCAGATTATGAAACGTTTTCGGTTGGATAAAACCTATACTTCTAGGTGTGAGGGCTTCTAGCCGACTGCAGGCCACTCGGGTCAGAGGCCAAGGCTGGAGTAGGCCTGGGTGACTGGACGTGTGCGGCGGTGGCATGTCAGAGCACATATGGAGGAGGCGTGTTGCATATGAAGACGACATGTCAAAGGCTCCTTAATTGTTTCTGCCATACTCCTGAGGTCCCTTCGGCAGAGGGAGCTCTTCGGAATAGCAGCCCTTTTCCCGAAGTCGTCTTAGTAACCTAGGAGTCCCCTCGGGACTGAAGCTCCTCCTTCGGGGACGTTTTCTCCTGCCGAGGGTGATGAGTCTTTCTCTTCCGAAGCCGGTTCAGTCATTTTTCTGGGGATGGCGATGCACAGCCTTCCCGAGGTTGGTACTACCGTTCCAAGGGTGATGATGGAACACCGAGGTCGGATGCTCGGGGTGTCAGAGCCCCTTTTTCCAAGGTTGGTGCTCCTACTCCCTGTGGGTGATGCTTGGCTTCCCGAGGGTGATGCTTTGCCCGAGCTTATCGATTTGGAGGGCGATAGCACTTCGGCTACGATTAGGTTCCAACTGTATGTCTTCAACTACAATAGCATGCTTTGTCTCCACTAGACACTTCTTAAGCATACTGAGGTGAAAAACATTATGAACACTTGACATGCTTGGCGGTTGAGCTAACCTGTATGCTACCTTGCCAACTTTGTCCAAGATCTCATATAGACCTGTGTATCTTGGAGCTAACTGGGATCTTCTGCCAAATCTGACACTGCCTTTAGTTGGTGCAACTTTCAGCCAAACATTATCACCAACCTCTGCTTAAGCTCTTGGAAACTCTTTTCACACTATTCAGTCCACTCAAATGTTTGACCCTTCTTGGTCAGATGAGTAACAATTGAGGCAATCATGGAAAAGCCTGATACAAATCTCCGGTAGTATCTCGCTAATCCTACGAAACTTCTGATTTCCTTCACAGTCCTTGGTCTTTCCCACTCTTGAACTGCCTTTACCTTTTCAGGTTTGCCTTAAGCCCTTGTGCATCTATGATGTGTCCTAGGAAAGACACTGCCCTTATCTAGAATTCACACTTGGATAACTTGGCATAAAGCTGATGTTCCAATAGAGTCTTTAGGATAATCTTCAGATGATGTTCATGTTCATTTTCATCCTTGGAATACACTAGGATGTCATCAATGAACACTACCACAAATTTGTCCAAATGTGGTCTGAACACCCTGTTCATCAGGTCCATGAAAGTAGCTAGGGCATTAGTGAAAAAAAATGGCATGACTAAGTACTCAAAATGCCCATATCCGGTCCTAAATGCAGTCTTAGGAATGTCCTCTTCCTTTACTCTCAACTGGAAGTATCTAGATCTCAAATCTATCTTGGAGAAGATCTTAGCTCCCTTGAGTTGATCAAATAGATCCTCAATGCTAGGAAGTGGATACTTGAAATTGATAGTCACTGCATTGAGCTTCCTATAGTCAATGCATAGTCTCAAAGATCCATCCTTCTTTTCTACAAAGAGAATAGGAGCTCCTCATGGTGAAACACTTGGCCTTATGAACCTTTTTTCAAGAAGTTCATCAACTTGTTTCTTGTGTTCATTCATCTTTGTGATTGGCATTCTATGTGGAGTTATAGATATTGGACTAGCTTCTGGTTGTAGCTTGATCTTAAACTCAATTTCCCTTAATGGAGGAATACCTGGAAGGTCTTTAGGAATGACTTTTGGAAAGTCTCGCACTATAGGTATTTTGTCCACTTCCTCATCAAAGTGCAATTCATTCAATGCAAAATAGTAATCATGCTAAAAAATCACAGGTACCTCATCTACTACCTCTAGCTCCGTGCCATGCATTTTATACACTAATCCTTAGAATTCGCTAATGCATGCACTTCACCATCAGGCAATGTGATTTCCCTCTTAGCACAATCAATTCTTATTTTATGCATAGCTAGGCAATTCATACCCAGCACTAAATCATACTTAGGAATGTCCAACACTAGAAGACTAACCATAACCTTAGTCTTTCCTACTACTAGCTCACAATCCTTAGCTAGGTCGTTAGTGAAAAGACATTGACTACCTTCTGTTTTCAGTAAGGATATCCTAGGCATGATTTCAACATGCAATTTCATGGAATCAACAAATTTCCTAGCCACTATAGACACAGATGCACCAGTATCAAATAGAACATTAACAGGCATACCATTAAGGTAAATGTTTCCTCTTAGTGCTTCTCCCTGCTCTAATGTCTCTGGCCTCTCCACTTGGAACACTCTGCCAGCTTTCCGCATTGGAGGCCGAGGCACTAGAGGAACTGGCCTCTACTATGCCTCCCTAGGGGCTCCCCCTCTAGGTCTTGCCCCAAAAGGCCTTATTGGACCTTGGTCTTCTGGCCTCCTTTGAGCCTGTGGGCAGTCTTTGATCCAATGATCCATGGATCCACATCTTAGACATGCTTCAGTGTCAAAATAGCAATGTTTCTTTCCATGAAACTTCTTGCATTTAGGGCACCTTAGGCCAGGGAACTTCCCCTTAACCTTTCCTTCATCACCAACATGAGAATTCTAGGCAATTCCCTTGCCATGTGGTGGCTTCTTTTGCTTGCCTCCTGCCTGACTACATTCCCCTGGCCCACTATGAAAGTACTTAGTCTCAAACTCCTTTTGCTCTACTAATACAGCTTTCTGCATTACTTCATCGTATGTAACTGCTCCAAAAGGTCTAACAGCCTTTCTAATGTCTGACTTTAGCCCTTTAAAAAATATTTTGGCCTTCAACTCCTCCAGTTCATGATACTAAGGAGCATACCTTAGCAACTGATTGAATTTGTGCTCATACTCTAGGACACTAAGGTTGTCCTGCCTCAGAGCATCAAATTCAGCTTGCTTTATATCCTTGATGGCATCACTAATGTACTGCTCCTGAAACAGCTGTGTGAACTATGGCCAGCTCATCTCAATATCTCTTCCTGGCCTTTTGCCCTATTGGAAAGCATACTTATTCCTGGTGTTTCTTCACCACATCTCTGGATTGCCTACCAAGTTATAAGTAGCCAGTGACACCTTCTTGGTGGAGTTGAGTAGCATCCTTTCAAACATCTTTTCTATGAAGATTAACCACTCCTTAGCTCTCTCTGGCCTACCTCTTCCATCAAACTATGGAGGTCTTAGGCCTTGGAACCTCTTGATAGCCGAAGGGCTATCGCCTCTCTCACTACATATTTCCTGCCAGAAACGTGGACGGGAAACCTGGCGTCATCCGATGGAGGCGCTAACACTGACCTCGGAATGAGCGAAGCCGAACGCCCCGAACCCATGACCTTGGCTAGAACGCCAGAAACATTAGAGGTGTTGCCGGCTCCCTCGGGGGACCGAACGGATAGCCTTCGGGGATAAAAGACTAGCTATCGCAAGCAGAAGAGACCTTCCCCGAAGGCGGAAGCCCCGAACGAGGGAAGTCCCCGAACCAAGGGCATAATTCCCGAAGGAGGGCATTCATACTGAAGGATGACCTCGTCCAAAGAACCTCGGGAGTACGGCATTAGCATTTAAGGAGCCTCTGACATGTCGCCCACAGGCGCTACACGCCGCCTCAAATGATGGTCTAACGCGCCGACGCCGTTCGAGTCCTATCACAGCCTGTCTCAGTACAAGGCTCAAAGAGCCTATAAGCGGTTACATGTTCCCTACGCCCGAAGGTACAAAGGACATCTGATCGAACACGTGTCATGATCTGAACGGGCTGGGCACTCCTATAAATACCAAGAAACACGCCCTGGCAAGGGATCAGACCCTCTTTCCCTAAGAAAACACGAAAAGGCAAGGCCATTTATTCCTCTTTGTCCCTTCTCTATCTCCTCTTAGGCCACTGACTTGGGCGTCGGAGGCCCCTCCCCGGAAAAACACACCGGGGACCTCCTAACCCTCTTTTCTGAGCATTTCAGGTGCTCTCCCCTGGGAAACTTACACTCCAGACGCTCTCTTTCTCAGGAAGTCTCTCCCAAAGTCACAATGTCACACGACGAAGATGCAGCCGGGCATCACCTCTCCAATAGTCTGACTTCATCTATGCCTTCCAGATCCTCTAATCTGTGTTTCCTGGATCTGTGAGAGCCCTCTGTATGGTGATGCTCTCTATGATCTCTCTGCCTTTTCCTGGATCTTCTATCATGGACTTCCTCAATCTCATTCTGAGTGGAGGAATGGTCATAAACTGAGGGATTGGTCCTGGACACCTGGCCAATTTGAGACCTTAGTCTTTTTCCTCTTGGATTTCTCCTACCCTCATCTTGCTCCTCAATGGTCTCATTAGTTGTATCTTCTAAGCTTCTAGAAGGAACATATTCAGACGTGTTCCTAGGATCCACTTTTGGTTCCTGCTATGCATCCTGAACTGGTTCTGCTGGAGCTACTTGGACTCCTTGTCGTGGTGCTTAAATCAGTCTTACTAAGTTTTCATTGATTAGAGCTAAGTTCCTCTGAAGCTCTAACCAAACTCGAGGCACTTTAAGGTTCGATGCCCCCTGTTGGCCTTGATTCCCTCTATTCTATCCATTTCTTTGTTTCCCAGAATTAGTATGAGGCCTTTGGGGTGGTTCCCCTCTCCTTGTGGCAACCATGTTTACATCCTGCATTGATGATTCATCAGAGAGCACATAGAAAGATCATAGGTATTTCAATGGTACTTGACACTAGCAGCTGACCAAACTGAGTTCATGTATGTAGATGCATGCAATGCAACTATATGCTATGTACATGTACAAACCATGCTTTGATCATGCTCTGATACCAACTTCTGTTACCAACTCCGGGGTAGTCCAATTATGGTGCCAAAACTGTGCATTTAGACTCCCAGGATTGGTAATGTTCTGTAGGCCATCAGAACACTACCCTTAGTGTGCATACCCAAGTAGCCCTCTTGGGCACTATGTAAACACATGCATATTGGTCCAACCATCACANAAAGATCATAGGTATTTCAATGGTACTTGACACTAGCAGCTGACCAAACTGAGTTCATGTATGTAGATGCATGCAATGCAACTATATGCTATGTACATGTACAAACCATGCTTTGATCATGCTCTGATACCAACTTCTGTTACCAACTCCGGGGTAGTCCAATTATGGTGCCAAAATTGTGCATTTAGACTCCCAGGATTGGTAATGTTCTGTAGGCCATCAGAACACTACCCTTAGTGTGCATACCCAAGTAGCCCTCTTGGGCACTATGTAAACACATGCATATTGGTCCAACCATCACATACATATTCACATTTCATGCACACCATGGCAACAAAGAAGCAAAACACTAGCACAAGTCTTAATCTTGGCTACTTCATATTAGGCAATCTTGTTAAGTTCCAGTGACTAGTCACTGCACCTGTAACTTTCACTAAAAAACTGTATCATTCTAGCCATGTACCCTACTATTTTCTTTGCTCCATTATTAAGTAGAGACTTACAGAAAACCAAAGGATTTTTTTTACATCAATAGCCCAACTATGGACCAAGTTATGAATTTTTCAAATTGGTTACAAAATTCTAACCTAATGAACAGTAACTTAGTCAACTTTGCAATATCATATCTTTGGTTGCAAGACTCCAAATTGAAAAATTAAAATTCCCAGTTCATCCTCTAGATGTTCTCTAGGTGTGGTCAAAATTTCATGGTAATATGCCTTCAAGATAGGGAGATATAGAACTTTAAGTGCATAGTTAAAAATCTGGTCACTTTATGACCATTTTGCCCATACAAAATTTCATAAGTGTGCAAACACTTCATTCACAAGGGAAAGCCCTCCAAGGATACCCCATATATTTGCATTACACATAGGAAATACATTCCCTTTCATTTAACAACTTTATGTTTCCAAAACAAAATTTACAAGCAAGGAGCCCATCGTTCACACTTAGGCAGCTATGCACTACATCACTTACATAGCCAAAACACTACTCAAATGTTCACATACTTGTCTCATTTTACATACACTGCATGTACATGCATACATGCACTACATAATGGTCTTAACTCAGCTATATATACACTCTACAGTACAGGAGTGCCTAAGGCACAATGGACTCCAGAACAGGATGCTGAACAGCTTCTGCACAACACAATAAGTAACACCATTAAAAATACCAAATGTGCTCCTAAAATCACCAAACTTTCCAGATCATGACTAGACATATGTAAGTTCATGTACCTGAAATTTCAGATCAAAAAACAAACGAAAAATGTCATTTTGAATGTGATCTTTCTGCTGGACCTGAAATGACAGAATTGAGGGGAGTAAGTTTCATTGAGAAACTTAGTAAGGGTAGCACTTGGATTCAATAGGCAATGTAACCATCATTAAAACCTGCATCCAAAGACACTAAAACACAAAAACCACAATTCATATATACAAGATATAACAACCAAATGCACCAGCCATTCACAACCAGCAAACACACGAAGTGCAGCAGCAACAATAACCAGAGCTTTGTCCATAAATCATGCAATAGACATAAATAAATCACTATGGAAGCCCTCCTCAAGCTAATGCTTGGTCTTAGGAGGATTTTAACACTAGTTAGTACTAACTTTGGGCTCTAGAAACCCTATTGCACTCCCATCTTTGTGCACTTCACACTAGGTCACAAAACCATTAATAAATGCACTCCCCTCACTAAGCTTGGTTTATCATGCTCATGGCTCTCTTCCAAGCTTAGCCCTAGCTCCATGGATGTTTGAAAATTGTAGAAAATAGTCCATAAGAGCAAGAGAACCCTTACCAAAGTGGGTAGGCCAAAAATCAAGCTTGATCCTTGAAGCATCCAAGCAATAGCTTTAGTTTGCCTCCAATTGCTTCCTTTTGCCTTCAATTTCAATCAACAGCAAGTTTGAAGGTGTGGTAGCTATGGAGGAAGTGTTGCTATGTTCTTGGGCTGGAGGAGGACGAAAATGAGAGAGGGATAAGTGATTTGGCTACTTAAATGGCCTTAAATGAGCTTCAGGGCACAAAACACACTTAAACAAGCTTAACCTTGCTTTGTGTCATTTTCCTTCTTACTAATTATGGTTTCTTTGTCTTAAACTCATTGGTACACATGTCCCAAAATTTTTTACTATTTATCAAGCTTTGGCTGCCTGCCCTATGGTGGGATAACCCCAAAATTCCACCCTTAGACTTAAGTCAAAGGCTTGAACACCTTAAGGTTTACACTAGGACATTTAGGTCCTTGATGCCTTTAGTGTTTCCTTTGTCCAAACTTCTCTTCCATGAGCAATTTGGTCCCCAAATAGCACTTTTATACCATTCATATCCTTCCCATAACTCTCCAAGTCTCTTTCTTGAGGGTTTTGCAATTGAGTACCCGAATTTTCAAAACCTTACAAAAATGCCCATAGGTTGCTTGACAAACAAGAAATCCTTAAGGCCTTTCTTAGGTGCCAAGTTACCAACTTGGAACACTTTTAAGGGGGTGTTGATCATGCTTTTTACCCTTCACACTTCAATCACTATGGTGAGAATTACACATTACAATGGCTTTTTTACCATTATGCCACACTTGTAATTCTCTCTTTTTTGTGTGGTGGTAACACTCCTTACATGGTCGGTAATGATGAGTTGAAGGCAAGAAATTCCTTCAAGGTTTGAAACCCATGCTTCAGAGATATATGGCGACAATGGACATCAGGAGTTATTGCCAAGTGGTTCAGAAGGCATTAGGCTTAGAACAAGAATTTGAGGATACGAGGACATTTAGCAAAAAGATGGAGGTTGGACCCACCAACCTAGGAAAGAGCTCCGAAAAGTGACCAATGGTTGAAAGCCAAGGTCTTTTCAAGAGAAAGAAAATGGGTTTGTGCCCTAAGTGTAGACGATCCCATGGTATGAGCCCATGTACCGTGGGGACTGATAATTGCAATATTTCTGGTCAGAAAGGACATTGGGTGAGGGAATGCCCATGGGCTTGACCTTTTCCAGGTCTACCCAGGAACCTACCCCTGCACCTCTTGCCATAGGAAATCGACCTGGTGTAACCGTAGTAGCAGTTGACCCAAGTGTTTTTACCTGCATGAGTCAGGTGACTAAAGAGCCAGCTACTGTTTGGGGTAATTTTACTTTTCAGAATGGTAGTGTTAGAGTGCTTTTTGATACAGGCGCTACTCTTTCAGTGATATCATATGCCTTGGTAGATAAGTTTAAATTGCAGGGAGAAATCTCGGGTGAGTTAAGACTTATCAGGACTGCAGGGAGGAGTTTTATTGTGACCAATGAAGTGGTTACTAGGTATCCCTTGCAATTAGGTGACCATGATTTATTTTGTGAGTTGCAGGTGATAAAATTGAGGTCTTATGACCTAGTGTTGGGAATGGATTGGCTATGTAAGCATAAGGCACAAATTGACTATGCAATTCACTCAGTCGACATTACTGATGCTCAGGGAGCTAGAGTGACTTGCATAGGGGGATTAGCATCTAGTGCTAAAAGTTTACATCTTAGACTTATGGATACCATCCCCATAGTTAGCGAAGAAGAGTATTATTCATTGAATAGGGTAGCCACAGAGGAGGAACTTGAAAAGATTCCTATAGGCAATCAGTTTCTTGAAGTGTTTCCAGCAGAATTACCTAGGTTATCACCCATGAGGGATACTGAGTTTGCAATCCACCTTTAGCCTTGGGTTGAACCTATTTCATTACCACCTTACAGGATGTCAGCTCCTGAGATGGATGAGTTAGAGAAGCAGTAAGAGGAACTGTTAAAGAAATGCTTTATAAGGCCTAGTGTATCACTGTGAGGAGCCCTGGTGTTATTTGTGAAGAAGAAGGATGGAACTTTAAGGTTGTGCATCGACTATAGAAAGTTGAATGCAGTAACAGTCAAGAACAAGTATCCGCTTCCTAGAATTGATGATCTATTTGATACACTCAGAGGAGCAAAGGTATTTTCTAAAATTGACCTCTGGTCGGGATGCTCTCAGATTAGAGTTAAGGAGGAAGATATCCCAAGAATTGCCTTTAGGACAAGGTATGGACACCATGAGTATACAGTTATGCCATTTGGTGTGACTAATGCTCTAGCAGCATTCATGGAAGCTATGAATTCAATCTTTAAACCATTTCTGGATCAATTTGTTGAAGTTTTCATCAATGACATTTTGGTGTACTCACAGACTACCTCAAAACATGAGAAGCACCTTAAGTCAGTTTTGCAAGTGCTGAAGGATAATCAGTACTATGCAAAGTTGTCTAAGTGTGAGTTTTGGTTCGAAAGGATTTAATTTTTAGGGCACATCATCAGTGCTTAGGGTCTGTCAGTTGATCCTAAAAAGGTTCAAGCAGTAGTTGAGTGGAAGAGACCAACTACAATTATAGAAGTGAGGAGTTTCTTGGGCTTGGCAGGCTACTACAGGTGATTCATAAAGAAATTCTCTGTAGTAGCTACACCATTAACGACCCTGAGCAAGAAAACTCAAAACTTTGAATGGACACCGAAGTGTGAAGAAGCTTATATGGAGTTGAAGAAAAGATTGACTAGTGCACCTATACTCATTCTACCATATCTGAACAAAGCTTTTACAATATACACTAATGCATCGGTTCTGGTCTAGGGTGTGTGTTGATGTAGGACAGTCACGTAATAGCCTATGGTTTAAGATAGTTGAGACCTAATGAATTGAACTATCCTATTCACGATCTTGAGCTAGCAGTAGTAATTTTTTCACTTATGATGTGGAGACATTGCTTAATGGGAAGGTCATTTAGGATCTTCACCTATCATAAAAGTTTGAAGTATCTGTTTACACAGAAAAATCTAAACATGAGGCAACGTCGATGGATTAAATACATAAAAGATTATGATTGTTCAATTGAGTACTATGCTGGCAAAGGAAATGTGGTAGCAGATGCATTGAGCTGGAAGTACACAGGAGTTATCCTATCTAAGGATTAGCTACGAATTCCTCCAAATGAGTGTTTGGGGATTGTTTCTCAGCTTTGCATGAGTTTTGGCAAAACCAAGAAAAATCCCTAGTCTATGTTTTGGAAATACAATCAGCTTGGTGAGCTAGAAGTAAAGACACTCAAATGGAAGATCCATTGTTGAAGAAAATTTCAAAAAAAGCGAAGCTTGGTACTATAAAAAAGGAATTCTAATACAAGGATGGAATACTGCACTATGGAGATCGTCTCTATGTACCAAATATGGAAGGACTTAGGCAGCAAGTCCTACAAGAGGCACATAGTAGTATTTTAAATGGTCACCCTCGTGTTAGTAAGATGTATTATGATCTAAAGACGCATTTTTGGTGGCCAGGACTTAAAAGGGATGTAGGAGGACATGTGGCAAAGTGTTTTATATGCCAAATGGTTAAAGTTGATTATCAGAAACCAGCAGGTACACTTCAAAGTTTATCTCTTCCAGTGAGAAAATGGGGGTCCGTTATTATGGATTTCCTAATGGGATTGGCAAATACCCGGAGTCAGCATGATGCTATATGGGTAGTGATAGATCGGTTGACGAAGCCGGCACACTTTATACCTATCAAGATCACTTACACATTGGAGAAGTTGGCTTAGTTGTATCTCAAGGAAATTGTGAGACTCCATGGTATACTGGATCAAATTATATCTAATAGAGATCCTTGGTTTGTGTCATGATTTTGGAATGCTTTCCAAGAGGCATTAGGGAGCAAGGTTAGTCTTAGTACCACTTTAGTCTTAGTACCACTTTCCATCCTCAGACTTATGGGCAATCTGATAGAGGAATTCAAACTTTGGAGGATATGTTACGTATGTGTGTTGTTGATTTCAAAGGTGATTGGGATCAGCATTTACCATTCATCGATTTTGCTTATAATAACAGTCATCAAACTGTTATTGGTATGGCACCATACGAGGCTTTGTATGGAAGGCATTGTATGATGCCCCATTGTTAGGTAGACCCTGCAGATAGGATAGTTATCNGTTCTGAAATCATAGCTGATACCACAGCTAAGATCAAGTTAATCTAGAAACAGATTAAGGAAGCCAATGACCGGCAAACTAAGTATGCAAATTTGAGAAAAAGAGATTTAAGTTTTAAAGTTGGGGACAAAGTACTTCTTAAAGTGTCTCCAATGAAAGGAGTTACCCATTTTGGGCAGAGGGGTAAGTTAGCCCCTAGGTACATTGGACCCTATGAAGTTTTGGAGCGAATAGGGAAAGTTGCTTATCGGTTGGCATCACCACCTAACCTATCCCAAGTGCATAACGTGTTTCACGTTAGTCTACTCAGAAAATGCACTTTGGATTCAAGACAGGTAGTTAATCCTTCAATGGTACCCATTTAGGAAGACTTGACCTATGAAGAGAAACCCGTTCAAATACTTGATAGGCAAGTCAAGCAACTTCAAACTAAGTGGATTCTGATGGTTAATATCCTTTGGTCTAAGCATAGTGAAGAGGAGGCTACCTGGGAAACAGAGCAGGATATGCTGAAAAGATATCCTAGTGTTTTTCTAAAGTTGCAACGGAATTTGGGGGACCAAACTATAGAATGAGGGGAGAATGTTATGGCTCTCCTAGTAGGAAGCATTCTTGAAGAAGGTAAATTTCTCTAAATCAAGTTTGAAATCATAATTCAAGTTTACATAGCAAGAATAAGAAAGTTTAGCAAAGTTCACTAAGTTCCAAGGAGGTTAAGGCACTAAATAAGATTTAAGGGTAAAATGGTAATTTTTGCATCCTGAATATTCAGGTCGGATCTTGAGTGGTTAAAATGAGTTTTATAACCTAAATTTTAAATTTAACCCAAACTTGATGAAATAAACAAGGATTAATCAAGAATAGCTAAGGTTACCAAAAGATGGGGACTTAAGTGTATCATGTCTAATACTTTGGTGGCTTAAGTGTTAAACATGGTTTATAAGGGGGTAAAGTGGAGGGGTGGCTACCATAAACCCGAGTTCATCCTCTCCACCCTCATTTTTCCATCCAATTAAGCTTCGAATCAAAGTTTCTTGGTGAAAAGAGAAGCCATCATAAGTATATAGGCCATTGGGAGCTCATTTCAAGCATAAAACCACGGTTTTAGGGCTTGGAAGCATGTTTTCTCCCATACCCTATTTTTAGTACGAGGTAACGAATGTGTACTTCATTGAATTCATGTTTATTAGTTGATTAGGAGCTTGGGTTTTGGTTAGAAAGCAAGAATTTGATGTTCGGTGCCTATGTTTTTCTTGGAACTTAGGTGGTGCTTTGGTGAGCTTAGTGGATTAGAAGAGTGCTTGGTTCTTGCTTGTTACTTGGAGTTGAGGTAAGGGAGTTGTATTTCAAGTTCAATTAATGCTTTTGGGATGAGTTTGCTTGATGAATTTGAGTAATTCTAGCAATAGCATTAGTTAGTGGACAAGGTTGAATCATGGTGGACTATGAGGTTTGTGATGATTGGAATGATGTTATAATGCATCATAGATTGGCTTGTGATAGTTGGTTGTGATCTATTCAACATGTTTTACGTGTATGTGAAGTTTGGAGGCTAACCAGGCATGTTTGATAGGTTTGGTAAGTGTCCATAGTTCATAGTAGCAAAATCTGTGAAAATTCTGCAGATTCATAGATTGGCGACACGTCCCTAGTTTTGTACCATTGCCCATGACACGTCACCAATACTAGAAAGTTGGTAGAATGTTACCAACTATGGTGATGCGTCACCACAGGTATGTTGGCTGAATTTTCCAAGTTTTGCCAGGATGGTCAAGGGGAGACCAAATGGGGTTCTTAGGGTACCTTGGGGTCTGAGCATTTTGGGTGTACTCTAAGACTTTCAAAAGTCCTTCGAGACCTAGGAGTTTTCTTGAGTTTTGTAAATTTTTATGGTTACTTCTACCATAAGCAAGAAAACTGTTTTACTAAGGATCACAACTAAGTACCACTAGCAAGGATGAAAGTTTTAGAACCCTTGGCGACCTAGCCATGCTGTTAGCCACAAGGTTGCAAGGTGAAACCTTAGTGCACCTAGTTTACAAGGTCTTTATGGCCTAGTTACAATAGTCCCACCATAGTTCCCCCGTACAACATAAACGGGAGAGGTTCAACTAGTGATTTATCACTAGTTAGGCTAGCAAGCTAAGCTTGCCAAAGGACAAGGGTATGCCTTGTAGTTCAACGACTAGGATGATGAGTGGTCCCAAGGGACCAAGGTATATGCATATATTAGACCCTCAGGCTATATGAGCTCACAGCAGGTTATATATGTTCTCATATATGAAGTCCTTAGTAATTTTCTTACAGGTACTGTGAAGGCCCTTACTAAGAATGTTTAAGTTCTCACTCCCTAGTTATGTTGTGCAAATTTTGAAGTTGTTGGACCGGGTAACTGTTAAGGGTTATTGCGGTGGTTAGCTTTTGTTGTAGGTATTTCCCTTGAGAATCTTTATGATTCTAATTTACTTAGGTAACTTGTTGGTCAAGTAATAGTACTAACTAGAGTCTTCATTTGGCTGCAGAGCCTAGTAGCATTTGGACAAGGATTTTTGTGACTCGCCACTAGGACTTGCATCCAAGGCGGGAGTTAGTTCAAGAAGATCTCAGTTTAGGCTTGTATATATAGTGCTCTCAGTTGCCTCCATTATCTAAGTTTTGAGGAGTCATAGACTCTAGGGTTGTTCTTGGGTGAAGGCATTAGTCTACTTTATGTATGAATGCTCCCACATAGTTGTTATGTGTAGTAAACTCACATAAATGTTGATTTCGTATGCTTCGGCTATTTGAACTTATTTTCTATGGAAATCTCTTGGCCAAGTCAATGTTTTATGGTTTTTGTTAATCCAAGTCAAAGCATAAAGAGCATTTGCTCTTGCATATTCTAGGTTAATCAACTAGCATCATGGAGCTTTAATTCTCACACATATACAACTAGCCAATTGCAATCCACCATGAGACCAGCTCACACAGGTCTCCTAGGCAAGGGCCAAGGACAGCCGTGTCATAGGAGACATAGATTAGAGGATCTAGAAGGCCTAGATGAAATCAGACTGTTGAAGAGGTTCCAAGTCCTAAGACGTCCATAGTTGGATGGAAGAGCTAGGCCAGAGAGAGATGAGGAGTGGTTAATCTTCATTAGAGAAGATGTTTGAAAGGATGCCACTTAGCTCCACCGAGAAGTTATCATTGGCTACTTACAACTTGCTAGGCAGTGCAGAGATATGGTAGAGAAACACCATAGATAAGTATGCTGTCTAGAAGGGTAGAAAGCCAGGTAGAGATATTGAGATTAGCTAACCATAGTTCACTTAGCTGTTTTAGGAGTAGTACATTAGTGATCCCATCAAGGATATGAAGTAAGCTGAATTTAATGCCCTAAGGTAAGACAACCTTGATGTCCTAGAGTATGAGCACAAATTCAATTAGTTGTTGAGGTATGCTCCTCAGTATCATGGACTATAGTAACTAAAGGCCAAAAGATTTGTCAAAGGCCTAAGGTCAGACATCAGAAAGGCTGTAAGACCTTTTGGAGCAGTCACATACTATGAAGCAGTGTAGAAAGCTCTACTAGTAGAGCAAGAGGAGTATGATCCTAGGTACTTTTCCAGTGTAACAGGGGATTGTAGCTAAGAAGGAGGCAAGCAGAAAAAGCCACCACATGGCAAAGGAATTGCCACGAGTTCCCATCTTGGTGGTGAGGCCAAGGTTAAAGGGAAGTCCCCTAGCCTAAGGTGCTCTAAGTGCAAGAAGTTTCATGGAAGGAAACCATGCTATTTTGACACCAAAGTGTGTTAAAGATGTGGATCCATGGATCATTGGATCAAAGACTGTCCATAGGCTTAAAGAAGGCAAAAAGACCAAGGTCCAATAAGGCCTATTGGGGCAGGACCTAGAGAGGGAACACCTAGGGAGGGATAGGAAAGGCTAGTTCCTCCAGTGCCTCGACCTCCAGTGTAGAGAGCTAGCAGAGTCTTCTAAGTGGAAGGGCTGGAGAAATCACAAAAGGGAGGAGCACTAAGAGGTAATACTTAGCTTAATGGTATACCTGTTAGTGTTCTATTTGATACTGGTTCATTTATGTCTGTAGTGGCTAGGAAATTTGTTGATGCCATGAATTCGCCAATTGAAATCATGCCTAGGATATTCTTAGTGAAAACAGCAAGTAGTCAATGTCTTTTCACTAATAACCTAGTTAAGGATTGTTAGCTAGTAGTAGAAAGACTAAGGTTATGGCTAATCTGCTAGTGTTGGACATTCCTAAGTATGATATAGTGTTAGGTATGAATTGGCTTGCTACGCTAACATAAGAATTGATTGTGATAAAAGAGAGTCACATTGCCCGATGGTGAGGTGCATGCATTAGTGAATTTTAAGGAATTAGTGTATGAAATGCATGACTGGGGCCTAGAGGTACTGGATGAGATATCTGTGATTTTTTAGCATGATTATTGTTCTACATTTAATGAATTGCACTGTGATGAGGAAGTGGACAGAATACTTGTAGTGAGAGACTTTCTAAAAATCTTTCCTAAAGACCTACCATGTATTCCTCGACTAGGGGAAATTGAGTTTGAGATCAAGTTACAACCAGGAGCTAGTTCAATATCCATTCTTCCTTATAGAATGCCTATTACAAAGATGAATGAGCTCAAGAAACAACTTGATGAACCTCTTAAAAAGGGGTTCATAAGTGATAGCCGAAGGGCTCTTGCAAAAGGTAGCAGACTTATCACCCATCTCTGCAAAAAGAGAAACGTCAGTGTAAGTACAGAAGGATGTATATGACAAAATTTGGGTAGGAACTTACTCTCTTGAAGTGACGAGTACGTGAGTTCGGCTTGAAGGAGCATCCGCAACCATGCCTTCTTGTCGTCAAACAAGGGCTTTGGCATACCTTCGTTGGTAATGTGTTCCTTGATCACCCCGAGCTCCCGAAGGACCTCTTCGGTCATGAAACTCCATCTGATGGAGAAAGGGTATAGAGAACACGGAGGTACCTTAGGGTCCAATCTGGGATAGCCCAAATACGATTGTCGAATTCCTCAAATTGGGACTCAAGCTCTAGAGTTAAGAGCTTCCTCGTATCAACTATGTCAATATTGAGGATCCCTGAAGCCTACTAGGTTCACATGTCCTTCCATTGCTCATCCACCTTCAAGAAGAAGAACTTCTTCTGCCACCCTCGCCAACTATCCTTCATTCTGAACGTCAATGTATACTTTTTACTCCTAGAACCCCGAGGGAGCAAGAAGTAGAACCCGCCCTTTAGAACGGCATGGAGTTTGTAATATTGCATGAAGAAGATGAAGTGGGGCTCTACCTTGAAGACCCCACACATACAAAGGAATGCGTTGAAATAAGAATAAGAGTTCGGGGGAAGTTGGTTCACGGCTATGACATGGAATTGACAAAAGTCACAAACCATCTTTGGAGGGGGATACCAGAGTCCCGCATTCATCTATGTCCGAAAGACGGTGATCTCATTTGACCAAGGGGCATAACTAGGTATACCGGGACCAGGGAGCCTGGTGACGGCATAGGAAGGGAGAAAAAACTTAGCAAACCACTTCTTCACTTTTTCCGAAATGGCATAGCTCGGATAAGAGTTAAAAGGGAGCCAACTCTCGGGGAGGGGCTCAACTTCGGCTTGGGGAGAAGAGATCTTCGGAAAAGAAACCAACTTCAGGAAGAAAAAAGAAAGAGAATTGAGAGAAAAAACTAGCACTTCGGAAATAAACACACCTAGTTCGGGATGAAGATGGTAACTTCAGAAATCACCACAGACTCGCCGAAAATCACTTCGCCGCTAACACCACCACAAAATAGAAGGTGAAAAAAGAGAGAAAATTAGAGAGCTAAGGTAATGAAAAATGAGAACTATGGAGGACTCTTAAGAAGGAAGCGCTTATACAGACCAAAGGAGGCAGGCGAAATGTCACCATAATGACCCCTCGCAGGCGAAGGGACATAATCGACGTAATGGATACGACCGTTCGCCAGTCCCCTGATGACACGTGTCACCTAACACGAGAAACAAGGGCACACCTTCTGACAGATACCAGACCTATGCAAGCCTAGCCCGAACTAACACGTTTATCTGGTTAGAAGATGTGACGATCGACTGGCAAACAACAAAAAAATAAAAAAGGGAATATGCCCTACGGACCGAATAAACAACTTTAGGAACATAAAAAGCTCGGCCAAGAAGTGAGGAGTACCACTTAATGGTGAAGGATCTACCTCGGATAGAAGAGGCATCTTGGACCAACGAGGTGCCGTTTTCCAAAGAAGGTAACCTCGGCCAAAAATTGGGTCATAAAAAGATGACTGTCACCTCCCACAAAGAGTTCCATGATACGCTTGCAAAAGCTCAAGCACCGAAGATACAACTTCGGCTTTTCAAGGGGGGCATGTGATAGCCGAAGGGCTATTACCCCTAGAGAACTCCCAAATTGGTTTGATGAGCACCACCCTTGGTTGGCACAAGTGACCAACCTCTGGAAAAAGAAGCCCTCACCATTCTCGATAAGGGCTTAGCACCGACCTCGAGGGACACTCACACCACCCTCAGGAAGGTGACATGACCAACTTCGGGGAAGGGGGTTTTTTACCCCCTTGGCTTTTACAGACCTACCGACCTAGGAAAAGCAGATCCCCTATCCTCAGTAAAGGAAAACATCTTCCAAGGGTGATTGTCTCCGCCAAAGGGCCTTTCCTAATAACCATAAGTGGTAATCTGCATCCGAAGGGGTCTCCTATCCCAAATGGGTCTTATGAAGATACGACAAAAATGGTTAAGGAGCCTCTGACAGAGAGACCTCGCACATGCCCTTACCCTCTGGCTAGGATGGCCTATGGCCAGCTGGAGATACCTATCTTCGAGGGTACGAATCAAATCTAACGGAACATGTGTCATGATCTAAACGAGCTGTGTCAAACGGCCTCATCCCTCCGCCCTCTTATAAATACTTAGGAAGGACCTGGGTAAGCACAGAACATAGAACTCTCACTATTTACCCACTTTCTGTTCCTTACTACTACTACTCTCACAAATACTAACTTGGGCGTCGAAGGCTCCTCCCCCGGAAACACATTCCAGGGAGCTCCTAATCCTTGTTCTTCTAAGTGTTTCAGGCACCTGCATACCAGAAGTCTCTCCTTTAGGCCAACATGACATACAACGAGGATGCTGATGGGCATTAGTAAGGCCAAGTGTTTCACCTTGGGGAGCTACTACTCTCTTTGTGAATAAGAAAGATGGATCATTAAGACTATGCATTGACTACAGAAAGCTCAATGCAGTAACTACCATGAACAAGTATTTACTCCCAGGGATTGAGGATCTTTTTAATCAACTCAAGGAGCTAAGATCTTCTCCAAGATAGATTTGAGATTTGGATGATTCCAACTAAGAGTAAAGGAAGAGGACATTCCTAAGATTTCATTCAGGAGCAGATATGGGTATTATGAGTACACAGTCATTCCATTTCATTTGACTAATGCCCCAGCCGCTTTCATGGACCTGATGAACAGGGTGTTCAGATGACATTTGGGAAAATTTGTGGTTGTATTCATTGATGTCAGCATAGTGTATTCCAAGGATGAAAATGAACATGAACATCATCTGAAGATTATCTTAAAGACTTTGTTGGAACATTAGCTTTATATCAAGTTATCCAAGTGCCAATTTTGGACAAAGGAAGTGTCTTTCCTAGGACATGTCATAAATGCACAAGGCCTTAAGGCAAACCCTAAAAAGGTCAAGGCAACGCAAGAGTGGGAAAGACCAAAGACTGTGAAGGAAATCAGAAGTTTCCTAGGATTAGCTGAATACTACATGAGATTTGTATCAAGCTTTTCCATGATTGCCTCAGTTCTTACTCATCTGACCAAGAAGGGTCAAAATTTGAGTGGACTGAAAAGTGTGAAAAGATTTTCCAGGGGCTTAAGCAGAGGTTGATTGAAGCTCCAGTATTGATTCTTCCTGATCCAAGAAAGCCCTACATCATATATACAGATGCATCAAGATCTAGGTTAGCTTGTGTGCTTATGCAAGAGAGAAATGTCATTGCTTATGGGTCAAGGTAGTTAAGAACCAATGAGCAAAATTATCATACCTATGACCTAGAACTAGCAGCAGTGATTTTTGCTTTGTAGTAATGGAGGCATTACTGGATGGGTAGTTCCTTTATTATCTACACTGACCATAAGAGCTTAAAGTACTTGTTCACTCAGAACGAGTTGAACATGAGGCAAAGGAGATGGTTAGAATACATCAAGGACTATGACTACTGTATAGAGTATACAGAGAGCAAAGGCAATCTAGTAGTAGATGCCTTGAGCAGGAAGTACACGGGTCTTCTGAAAGGAGGATCCATAACTGATTATGATGAGCAGAATAGTCTGCTATGCCTATGGCATAAGTGGCATAAGTGGTAGGAATCACAAATCTACATATTGACAATTCAGTCTGGATGGATTAGAAAAGCCAGAAAGGAACAGGAGATAGATCCTGATCTAAACAAAATTTTAGGAGAGGAAAAAGGTTCCTTGTATTAATCCTTTGCCTATAAGCAAGGATTACTGCACTTCAAGGACTGAATCTATGTGCCTAAAGGAGCAAAGCTCAGGGACGAAATACTTCAAAATGCTCACACAAGAAAGTTGAACATCCATCCAGGAAGTGGGAAAATGTATAAAGACTTAAAGACTCACTTCTGGTGGCCAAATATGAGGAGAGACATAGTTACTTATGTCTCCAAATGTGCCACATGCCAGAGGGTAAAGGTAGAGCACCATAAGCTAGTTAGTACCCTACAAAGTCTACCTATACTAGTGAGGAAGTGGGGCAACATAACCATGGACTTTTTGACTGGGTTTCCTATGACCAGATTAAGGCATGATACAATCTAGGTTATTACGGATAGGCTAAACAAATGTGCCCACTTCTTACCTATGAAACCCACAGATTCTCTGGAGAAGTTGGCTTAGATGTATATCTAAGAGATACTGAGGCAACATGGAATACTAGATTCCATTAAATTTGATAGAGATCTAAGATTTACAGCTCAATTTTGGAGTTACCAAAATCCAC
>KK903724.1:8562-29170 GCA_000696445.1 Aquilaria agallochum | reverse complement strand
GATTGGCGATATTCTAGTAGAAACTTTATATCTTGAGCTAAAAAAATTGAAATTGAGTGATTCTTGATTCATTGGAAAGCTAACATCTGGAGGTACAAATAATATGAATATCATGAAACCCATTTTTAACATTAAGGAGGTCCAATTTAGCTTCAAAGTCACGATTTGCGAGTTATCGCTGGTTCAGAAGCAGTTGCAGTATTTTAGGTATATCTTTGGCTTTAGATGTCCGTTTTGTGTGGTTCAGGTGTCATTTCAAATATAATAAATAGATCTACAACTTTTATGCTTTGAATTTTGAGAACTCATGGCTGCATCAAGTTCTAATTTCAGCTTGAAGTTGAAGACACACACAATAACCACCTGAGAAGAAGACTATTTTGGGGTCTTTATGGCCAATCTTGTTTTGTAACTTACTTTATTTTATTTTACTGTTTATTTATATTATTTAGGATGTTATTTAGGCCATGGAAGTGATTTAGGTCACTTAGGATAAATGGAATTCTCTGCACACCTTAAACATGTGTTAAAAGGGTGTATGAATCCTAGTTTGACTAGGTTTTCTTGAGTCCTTTGTAACTAGGTTTCCTAGGTGACTTGGGCTGCGAATTTTGTTGAGTATTTTACCCTAGTTTAGGCCTATAAATAGGCACATATTTTGGTTGTAAAAAAGCAGCCTTGACATGAAATAATATTGCTACTTTGGAGAGAATTTCTCTTTGATTCTTTGTGGACTACCTTGGTGCACAAGTGTGCTTGTGTTCTTAGTGTTCTTATACTTCTCGTTTCTAATCACAGGTTGATTAGGGGTGGGGGTCTTCAAATACAGTCTCTTTGATGTCTTGTGGAGCTTGAAAAACATCTTGGGTACGTTTCATGGTCTTTATACCATCGGGGTTCGCAATAATTTCATTCAAAACAAGTTGTGAATATTTTGATTTCACTCAAATCTAGTTATGAATGTTTCCGTCTCTTTCTAAATAAGTTGTGAATGTTTCTCTTTCATTTAAAACTAGTTGTTAATGTTTCCAACTCATTCCAAACAAGTTGTGAATGTTTGCATTTCATTCCAAACAAGTTGTGAATGTGTCCATTTCATTCCAAACAACTTGTGAATGTTTCCATTTCATTCCAAACAAGTTTCTGAATGTGTCCATTTCATTCAATACAAGTTGTCAATGTTTCCCTTTCCTTCAAAACAAGTTGTGAATGTTTCCAATTCATTCCAAACATGTTGTGAATGTTTCCACTTCATATTGTGACTGTTTCCGTTTCATTCCAAAGAAGTTCTGAATGTGTCCATTTCATTCCAAATATGTTGTGAATGTTTCCATTTCATTCTAAACAAGTTGTGAATGTTACCATTTCATTTCAAGCTAGTTGTGAAAGATTCCATTACATTCAAAACAAGTTGTGAATATTTTGATTTTACTCGAATCTAGTTGTGAATGTTTTTGTCTCTTTCTAAACAAGTTGTAAATGTTTGCATTTCGTTCCAAACAAGTTGTGAATGTGTCCATCTCATTCCAAACAAGTTGTGAATGTTTCCATTTCATTCCAAACAAGTTGTGAATGTTTCCATTTCATTCCAAACAAGTTCTGAATGTGTTCATTTAATTCCATATAAGTTGTGAATGTTTCCATTTCATTGCAAACAAGTTGTGAATGTTTCCATTTCGTTGCAAACTAGTTGTGATGTTTCCATTTCATTCAAAACATGTTGTGAATATTTTAATTTCACTCGAATCTAGTTGTGACTGTTTCCGTCTCTTTCCAAACAAGTTGTGAATGTCTCTATTTCATTCAAAACTAGTTGTTAACGTTTCAATTTCATTCCAAACATGTTGTGAATGTTTTTGATTTTATTCAAAACTGGTTGTGAATGTTTCCATTTCATTCCAAATAAGTTCTGAATGTGTCCATTTCATTCCATATAAGTTATGAATGTTGTCATTTTATTCACAAAAAGTTCTGAATGTTTCCATTTCATTTCAAACAAGTTGTGAATGTTTCCATTTCGTTCGAAACAACTTCTGATTGTTTCCATTTAAGTCCATAGAAGTTGTGATTGTTTCCATTTCATTCCAAATAAGTTGTGAATGTTGTCATTTCCTTTCAAACTGGTTGTGAATGCTTACAGTTTACTCCAAACTAGTTGTGAAAGTTTCCATTTCATTCAAAACAAGTTGTGAATATTTCGATTTCACTCGAATCTAGTTATGAATGTTTCTGTCTCTTTCCAAACAAGTTGTGATTGTTTCTCTTTCATTGAAAACTAGTTGTTAATGTTTCCAACTCATTCCAAACAAGCTGTGAATGTTTGCATTTCATTCCAAACAAGTTGTGAATGTGTCCATTTCATTCTGAACAACTTGGGAATGTTTCCATTTCATTCTAAACAAGTTCTGAATGTGTCCATTTTATTCCATACAAGTTGTGAATGTTTTCACTTTATTTGAAACTAGTTGTTAATGTTTCAACTTCATTCCAAACAAGTTCTGAATGTGTCCATTTCATTCGAAACTAGTTCTGAATGTTTCCATTTCATTCTAAACAAATATTTCATTCCAAACAAGTTGTGATTGTTTCCATTTCATTCGAAACTGATTGTAATTGTTTCTATTTTATTCCAAACAAGTTGTGAATGTTTCAATTTCATTCCAAAAAATTTGTGAATGTTTCAGCTTTAGTCCAGACAAGTTGTGAGCATTTCCATTCCTTTCTAAACATGTTGGGAATGCTTCCATTTCGTTGGAAAGATGTTGAGAATGTTTGCTTTTCATTACAAACTAGTTGTGAATATTTCCATTTCATTCCAAACTAGTTCTAAATGTTTCCAAACTAGTTCTGAAGAGGTTGTGTATGTTTCAGTTTTATTCCAAATAGGTTGTGAATGAGTCCATTTCAATCAAAACAAGTTGTGAATGTTTCCATTTCAATTTAAATATGGTGTGAATGTTTCTATTTCATTCCAAACAAGTTGTGAATGTTTCAATTTCATTCTAAACAGGTTGTGAATGGTTCCATTTCATTCAAAACTAGTTGTGAATGCATCCATTTCATTCCAAACAAGTTGTGAATGTTTCTATTTCTTCCAAACAAGTTGTGAATGTTTCCATTTCATTCTAAACTTGCCGCGGATGTTTCCATTTCATTTGAAACTAGTTCTGGCTGTTTCCGTTTCAATCCAAACAAATTGTGAATGTTTCCATTTCATTCCAAACAGGTTGTGAACGTTTCCATTTCATACGAAACTAGTTTTGAATGTTTCTATTTCATTTCAAACAAGTTATGAATGTTTCTATTTCATTTGAAACTTGTTGTGAATGTTTCCATTTCATTCCAAGCTTGTTGTGAATGTTTCCATTTCATTCGAAATTAGTTGTGAATGCTTCCATTTCATTCAAAACTAGTTGTGAATGCTTCCATTTCGTTCCACACAAGTTGTGAATGTTTCATGTTCATTCCAAACAAGTTGTGAATGTTTCAATTTTGATTCCAAACAAGTTGTGAGTGTTTCCATTTCCTCCTAAACAAGTTATGAATGCTTCATTTTCATTCTAAACTAGGTGTGAATGTTTCCGTTTCATTTCAAACATGTTGTGAATGTTTCCATTTTGATTCCAAATAAGTTGTGAGTGTTTCAATTTGATTACAAACAAGTCGCGAATATTTTCATTTCATTTGAAACTACCTGTGAATGTTTGCATTTCATTTCAAATAAGTTGTGAATACTTCCATTTCATTTTACACACGTTGTGAATGTTTCCATTTCGATCCAAACTAGTTGTGAATGTTTCCATTTCATTTCAAACATGTTGTAAATGTTTTCATTTCATTCTAAACTAGTTGTGAATTTTTCCAACTCTTTCGAAACTGGTTGTGAATGTTACCTTTTTATTCCAAACAAGTTGTGAATGTTTCCATTTCAGTTCAAACAAGTTGCGAACATTTTCATTTCATTCCAAACTAGTTGTAAATGTTTCTATCTTATTCCAAACAAGTTTTGAATGCTTCAATTTCGTTCGAAACTAGTTTGAATGTTTCCATTTCATTTGAAACTAGTTGTAAATGATTCCATTTCGTTCGAAACTAGTTGTGGATGTTTCCATTTCATTCCAAACATGCTGTGAATATTTCCATTTCATTCGAAACAAGTTGTGAATGTTTGCATTTCATTCCAAACATGTTGTGAATGTTCCCATTTTATTTCAAACTAGTTGCTAAGGTTTCCATTTCAATACAATCATGTTGTGAATGTTTACGTTTCGTTTGAACTAGTTGTGAATATTTCCATTTCATTCCAAACAAGTTGTGAATGTTTGCAATTCATTTGAAACTAGTTGTGAATGCTTTCATTTCATTCCAAACATGTTGTGAATGTTTCTATTTCATTCTGAACTAGTTGTGAATGTTTCCATTTCATTTCAAACATGTTGTGAAAGTTTCCATTTCAATCGAACAAGTTGTGAATGTTTCCCATTCATTCTAAACTAGCTGTGAATGTTTCCCATTTCATTCCAAACAAGTTGTGAACGTTTCCTTTTCATTCCAAACAGGTTGTGAATGTTTCCTTTTCATTCTAAACTAGTTTTGAATGTTTCCATTTCATTTGAAACAAGTTGTGAGAATTTCCATTTCATTCGAAACTAGTTGTGAATGTTTTCATTTCATTCGAAACAAGTTGTGAATGTTTCCATTTCCTTCCAAACAGGTTGTGAATGTTTCTATTTCATTCGAAACTAGTTTTGAATACTTCCATTTCATTTCAAACAGGTTATGAATGTTTCCATTTCATTATAAACACGTTGTGAATGTTTTCATTTTGATCCAAACTAGTTGTGAATGTTTTCATTTCATTCTAAACTCGTTGTGGTTTTTCCAAGTCTTTCAAAACTAGTTTTGAATGTTTCCATGTCATTCCAAACAAGTTGTGAATGTTTCCATTTGATTCTAAACTAGTTGTGAATGTATCCATTTCATTCCAAACAAGTTGTGAATGTTTCCATTTCATTACAAAGGGGTTCTGAATCTCTCCATTTTATCCCAAACAGGTTTTGTATGTTTCCATTTCATAGCGAACAGGTTTTAAATGTTTTCATTTTATTTGAAACTAGTTGTGAATGTTTCCATTTTGATCCCAAACAAATTGTGATTGCTTATATTTTGATCCCAAACAAGTTATGAATGTTTCCATTGCATTTTAAACTAGTTGTAATTGTTTCTATTTCACTCCAAACAAGTTGTGAATTTTTTCATTTCATCCAAAGAAGTTGTGAATGTTTCGATTCCATCCCAATCAAGTTTCCAATGTTTCCATTTCATTTCAGACAAGTTGTGAATGTTTCGACTTCATCCAAAACTAGTTGTGAATGTTTCCATTTCATTTGAGAGTATTTATGAGTGTTTCCATTTCATTTGAAAGTAGTTGTGAATGTTTCCATTTCATTCCAAACAAATTATGATGTCCATTTTATTCCAAAACAAGTCGTGAATGTTTCCATTTTATTCCAAACATGTTGTGAATATTTCTATTTCATTCCAAACAAGTAGTGAATTTTTCCATTTCATTCCAAACAAGTGGTGAATGTTTCCATTTCATTCCAAACAAGTCATGAATGGCTCCATTTCATTCTATACAGGTTGTGAATGTTTCCATTTCGTTCCAAACAAGTTGTGATTGTGTCCACCTCATTCCAAAGTAGTTGTGAATGTTTCCATTTCATTCCAAACAAGTGGTGAATGTTTCCATTTCATTCCAAACAAGTTATGAATCTTTCTATTTCATTCCAAACTAGTTGTGAATGTTTTCATTTCACTGCAAACAAGTTGTGAATGTTTCTATTTCATTCCAAACTAGTCATGAAAGTTTCCATTTCATTCCAAACTAGTTGTGAATCTATCCATTTCATTCCAAACTAGTTGTGAATATTTCCATTTCAATCCAAACTAGTTCTAAAGATTTCCATTTTATTCCAAATTAGCCATGAATGTTTCCATTTCATTCCAATGAAGTTGTAAATGATTCCATTTCATTCCCAAATAGTTGTCAATGCTTCCATTTCATTCCAAACAAGTTGTGAATGTTTTCGTTTCATTCGAAACTCACTGTGAACGTTTTGCATCGCATTCCAAACAAGTTGTGAATGTTTTTATTTTATTCAAAACTAGTTGTGAATGTTTCCATTTCATTCCAAACAAGTTGTGAAAGTTTCCATTTTATTTCAAACATGTTGTGAATGTTTCGATTTCATTCGAAACCAATTCTGAATGTTTCCATTTCATTCCAACCAAGTTGTGAATGTTTTCATTTCATTCCAAACAAGTTCTGAATGTTTCTATTTCATTCCAAACAAGTTGTGAATCTTTCTATTTCATTCCAAACACGTTGTAAACGTTTCCATTTCATTGCAAACAAGCTATGAATGTTTCCATTTCATTCCAAACTAGGTGTGAATATTTCCATTTTATTCCAAACAAGTTGTGAATGTTTCTGTTTCATTCCAAATAAGTTGTGAATGTTTCCATTTCATTCGAAACTCACTGTGAACGTTTTGCATCGCATTCCAAACAAATTGTTAATGTTTCTATTTCATTCAAAACTAGTTGTGAATGTTTCCATTTCTTTCCAACCAAGTTGTGAATGCGTCCATCGCATTTCGAAGTAGTTGTGAATTTTTCCAATTCATTCCAAACATGTGGTGAATGTTTCCATTTCATTCCAAACTAGTTGTGAATGTTTCCATTTCATTACAAACAAGTTGTGAATGTTTCTATTTCATTACCAACTAGTTGTGAAGGTTTCCATTTCATTCCAAAGTAGTACTAAATGTTCCCATTTCACTCAAATTTAGTTGTGAATGTTTCCATTTTTTTCCAAACTAGTTGTTAATGTTTTGCATTTTCTTCCAAACTAGTTGTGAATGTTTCTATTTCGCTCCGAAGAAGTTGTGAATTCTTCCATTTCATTCCAAACTAGTCATGAATGCTTCTATTTCCTTCCAAACAGGTTGTGAATGTTTCAATTTCATTCGAAACTACTTGTGATTATTTCCAATTCAATCCCAACAAGTTGTGAATATTTCCATTTCATTCGAAACTAGTTGTGAATGTTTGCATTTCATTCCAAACTAGTTGTGAATGTTTCCATTTCATTCCAAACAAATTGTGAATGTTTCCATTTCATTTCAAACAAGTTGTGATTGTTTCCATTTCATTCCAAACTAGTTGTTTGCATCTCAGTTGAAACAAGTTGTGAATTTTTCCATTTCATTCCAAAAAGGTTATGAATATTTCGATTCTATCCCAATCAAGTTTTGAGTGTTTCCAATTCATTCCAAACTAGTTGTGAATGTTTCCATTTCATTCCGAACAATTTGTGAACGTTTCCACATCACTCCGAACAAGTTGTGAATGTTTCCACATCACTCCGAACAAGTTGTGAATGTTTCCATTTCATTCCAAGCAAGTTGTGAATGTTTCCATTTCATTCCGAACACATTGTGAATGTTTCCATTTCATTCCGAACAAGTTGTGAATGTTTTCATTTCATTCCAAACAAGTTGTCAACGTGTGCATCTAATTCCAAAGAAGTTGTGAATGTTTTGTTTTCATTCCAAACAAGTTGTGAATGTTTCCATTTCATTCCAAACTACTTGTGAATGTGTCCATTAGATCGCAAACAAGTTCGTTTGAAACTAGTTGTGAATGTTTGCATTTCATTCCAAACAAGTTACGAATCTTTCCATTTCATTCCGAACAAGTTGTGAATGTTTCCATTTCATTCCAAACAAGTTATGAATGTTTTTTTTTCATTACCAACAAGTTGTGAACGTTTCCATTTGATTCCAAACAAGTTGTGAGTGTTTCTATTTCATTCCAAACAAATCGTGAATGTTTCCATTTCATTCCTAACTAGTTCTGAATGTGTCCATTAGATCCTAAACAAGTTGTGAATGTTTCTATTTCATTCAAAACTAGTTGTTAACGTTTCCACTTCATTCCAAATAAGTTGTGACTGTTTGGATTTCATTCCAAACAGGTTGTGAATGTTTCCATTTTATTCCAAACAAGCTGTGAATGTCTCCACTTCATTCCAAACAAGTTGTGAATTTTTCCATTTCTTTCAAAAGAAGTTCTGGACGTGTAGATTTAATTCCATAGAAATTGTGATTGTTTCCATTTCATTCCAAACAACTTGGTTATGTTTCCATTTCATTCGAAACAAGTTTTGAATGTTTGCATTTCATTCCGAACAAGTTGTGAATGTTTCCCTTTCTTTCCAAAACAAGTTGTGAATGTTTCCATTTCATTCCGAACAAGGTGTGATTTTTTCCGTTTCATTCCGAACAAGGTGTGATTGTTTCCATTTCATTCTAAACAAGTTCTGAATGCGTGCATTTCGTTCGATACAAGTTGTCAATGTGTGCATTTCATTCCAAACAAGTTGTGAATGTTTCCTTTTCATTCTAAACAAGTTGTGAAGGTTTCCATTTCATTCCAAACTAGTTGTGAACGTGTCCATTAGTTCCCAAACTAGTTGTGGCTGTTTCCATTTCATTCCAAACATGTTGTGAATGTTTCCATTTCATTTGAAACTGGTTATGAATGTTTCCATTTCATTCCAAACAAGTTGTGAATGTTCCCATTTCATTTCAAACTAGTAGTTAATGTTTCCATTTTATTACAAACATGTTGTGAATGTTTCCGTTTCGTTTGAAACTAGTTGTGAATGTTTCCATTTCATTCCAAATAAGTTGTTAGTGTTTCCAATTCATTTGAAACAAGTTGTGAATGTTTCGATTTCGTTCCAAACATGTTGTGAATGTTTATATTTCATTCTAACCAAGTTGTGAATGTTTCCATTTCACTCAAAAATGGTTGTGAATGTTTCCATTTCATTCCAAAACATGTTGTGAATGTTTCAATTTCATTCCAAATAAGTTGTGAAAGTTTCCATTTCTTTCTAAACATGTTGTGAATGCTTCCATTTCGTTCCAAGATAGTTGTCAATGTTTCCATTTCATTCCAAACATGTTGTGAATTTTTGCATTTCATTCCAAACAAGTAGTGAATGTTTCCCTTTCATTACAAAGTAGTCACGAATGTTTCCATTTCATTTGAAACTTGTTATGAATTTTTTCGTTTCAATCCAAACAAGTTGTGTATGTTTCCATTTTATTCCAAATAGATTATGAATGTGTCTATTTCATTCCAAACAAGTTGTGAATGTTTCCATTTCCTTTCAAACATGTTGTGAATGTTTCCATTTTATTCGAAAGAAGTTTTGAATGTTTCCCTTTGATTCTAAACTAGCTGTCAATGTTTCCCTCTCATTCGAAACTAGTTGTGAATGTTTCCCATTTCATTCCAAAACAGGTTGTGAATGTTTCCATTTTAATGCAAATAGGTTGTGAATGTTTCCATTTCATTCGAAACTAATTGTGAATGTTTCCATTTCATTTGAAACAAGTTGTGAAAATTTCCTTTTCATTCGAAACTAGTTGTGAATGTTTCCATTTCATTCGAAACAAGTTGTGAATGTTTCCATTTCATTCCAAATAGGTTGTGAATGTTTCCATTTCATTCGAGACAAGTTGTGAATGTTTCCATTTCATTCCAAATAGGTTGTGAATGTTTCCATTTCATTCGAGACAAGTTGTGAATGTTTCCATTTCATTCGAAACTAGATCTGAATGCTTTCATTTCATTTCAAATAGGTTAGGAATGTTTCCATTTCATTATAAACACGTTGTGAATGTTTTCATTTTGATCCAAAGTAGTTCTGAATGTGTCCATTTCATTTTAAACATGTTCTGAATGTTTTCATTTCACTCTAAACTCTTTGTGATTTTTTCCAAGTCTTTCAAAAGTAGTTTTGAATGTTTCCATTTCATTCGAAACTAGTTGTAATTGTTTCCATTTCATTCAAAACAAGTTGTGAATATTCCCATTTCATTCCAAATAGGTTGTGAATGTTTCCATTTCATTTGAGACAAGTTGTGAATGTTTCCATTTCGTTCGAAACTAGTTCTGAATGCTTCAATTTCATTTCAAATAGGTTATGAATGTTTCCATTTCATTATAAACACGTTGTAAATGTTTTCATTTTGATCCAAACTAGTTCTGAATGTGTCCATTTCATTTCAAACTTGTTCTAAATGTTTGCATTTCACTCTAAACTCTTTGTGAGTTTTTCCAAGTCTTTTGAAAGTTGTTTTGAATGTTTCCGTTTTATTTCAAACAAGTTGTGAATGTTTCCATTTCATTCTAAACTAGTTGTGAATGTATCCATTTCATTCCAGAGAAGTTCTGAATCTTTCCATTTCATCCCAAACAGGTTTTGTATGTTTCCATTTCATTGCGAACAAGTTGTGATTGTTTTCATTTCATTCGAAACTAGTTGTGAATGTTTCCATTTTTGTCCCAAACAAATTGTGAAGGTTTCCATTTTGATCCCAAACAAGTTGTGACTGTTTCCATTCCATCCAAAACTAGTTGTAAATGTTTCCATTTCATTCCAAACAAGTTGTGAATTTTTCCATTTTATTCCAAAGAAGTTTTGAATGTTTCCATTTCATTTCAAACAAGTTGTGAATGTTTCCATTTCATCCAAAACTAGTTGTGAATGTTTCCATTTCATTCCAAAGTATTTATGAATGTTTCCATTTCATTCGCAAGTAGTTGTGAATGTTTCGATTTTATTCCAAACAGATTGTGATGTCCATTTTATTTCAAAACAAGTCCTCAATGTTTCCATTTCATTCCAAACAAGTTATGAATGTTTCTATGTCATTCCAAAAAAGTCATGAATTTTTACATTTCATTCCAAACAAGTTGTGAATGTTTCCGTTTCATTCCATGCAAGTTGTGAATGTTTTAATTTCATTCCAAACAAGTTGTGAATGTCTCCTGTTCATTCCAAACAAGTTGTGAATGTTTTCAATTCATTCCAGGCAAGTTGTGAATGTTTCCATTTCATTCAAAAGTATTTATGAATGTTTCTTTCAGTCGAAAGTAGTTGCGAATGTTTCCATTTCATTCCAAACAGATTGTCATGTCCATTTTGTTCTAAAACAAGTCGTGAATGTTTCCATTTAATTCCAAACAAGTTGTGAATGTTCCTATTTCATTCCAAACAAGTTGTGAATTTTTCCATTTCATTCCAAACAAGTTGTGAATGTTTCCATTTCATTCCATACAAGTTGTGAATGTTTCCATTTCACTCCAAACAAGTTGTGAATGTTTCCACTTTATTCGAAACATGTTATTGTCAGTGTTTCCTTTTCATTCTGAACAAGTTGTATATGTTTCGATTTCATTGGAAACTAGTTGTGAATGTTTAACTTTCATTTCGAACAAGTTGTGAACATTTCTGTTTCATTCGAAACTTATTGTAAATGTTTCCAATTCATTCCAAACTAGTTGTGAAAGTTTCCATTTCGTTCAAAATTAGATGTGAATGTTTCCACTTTATTTCATGCAACTTGTGAATGTTTCCATTTCATTTCAAACATATTGTGAATGTTTCTATTTCCTTCGAAACCAGTTTTGACTATTTCCATTTCATTCCAAGAAAGTTGTGAATGTTTCCATTTCTTTCTAAACTAGTTGTTAATGTTTCCATTTCATTCCAAGCAGGTTGTGAACACCTTTTATTCCAAACAAGTTGTGAATGTTTCCATTTCATTCCAAACTAGGTATGAAAGTTTCCATTTCATTCCGAACAAGTTGTGAATGTCTCCATTTCATTTAAAATTCACAGTGAACGTTCTGCATCGCATTTCAAACAAATTGTGAATGTTTCTATTTCATTCAAAACTAGTTGTGAATGTTTCCATTTCATTCCAAATAAGTTGTGAATGCCTCCATTGCATTCCGAACTAGTTGTGAATGTTTCCCACTTATTCCAAGCAAGTGGTGAATGTGTCCATTTCATTCCAAACTAGTTGTGAATGTGTCCATTTCATTGCAAACAAGTTGTGAATGGTTCTATTTCATTACAACCTAGTTGTGAAGGTTTCCATTTCATTCCAAAGTAGTTCTAAATGTTTCCATTTCACACAAATCTAGTTGTGAACGTTTCAATTTCATTCCAAAGTAGTTCTGAATGTCTCCATTTTATTCCAAACTAGTTGTGAATGTTTCCATTTCATTCCAAAGAAGTTGTGAATGCTTCCATTTCATTACAAACTANATGAATGTTTCCATTTCATTCCAAACAAGTTCTGAATGTTTCCATTTCATTACAAACATGTTGTGAATGTTTCCGTTTTGCTCGAAACTAGTTGTAAATGTTTTCATTTCATTCCAAACTACTTATGAATGTTTCCATTTCATTCCAAACATACTGTGAATGTTTCTATTTCATTCCAAACAAGTTGTGAATGTTTCCACTTCATTCGAAACTGGTTGTGAATGTTTCCATTTCGTTGCAAAACATGTTGTGAATGTTTCAATTTCATTCCAAATAAGTTGTGAATGTTTCGGTTTCAATCGAAATAGGTGTGAGTGTTTCCATTTCTTTCTAAACAAGCTGTGAATACTTCCATTTCATTCCAAACTAGTTGTCAATGTTTTTATTTCATTTCAAACATGTTATGAATGTTTGCATTTCATTCCAAACAAGTAGTGAATGTTTCTATTTCATTATAAAGTAGTCACAAAAGTTTCCATTTCATTTGAAATTAGTTATGAGTGTTTCCATTTCAATGCAAACAAGTTGTGTATGTTTCCATTTTATTCCAAATAGGTTATGAATGTGTCTATTTCATTTCACACAAGTTGTGAATGTTTCCAGTTCATTTCAAACATGTTGTGAATGTTTCCATTTCATTCGAAAGAATTTGTGAATGTTTCCCTTTAATTTAAAACTAGCTGTAAATGATTCCCTTTCATTTAAAACTAGTTGTGAATGTTTCCCATTTCATTCCAAACAGGTTGTGAATGTTTCCATTTCATTCTAAACAGGTTTTGAACGTTTCCTTTTCATTCGAAACTAGTTGTGAATGTTTCCATTTCATTCGAAATAAGTTCTGAATATTTCCATTTCATTCGAAACTAGTTGTGAATGTTTCCATTTCATTCCAAATAAGTTGTGAATGCCTCCACTGCATTCCGAACTAGTTGTGAATGTTTCCAACTTATTCCAAACTAGTTGTGAATGTGTCCATTTCATTGCAAACAAGTTGTGAATGGTTCTATTTCATTACAACCTAGTTGTGAAGGTTTCCATTTCATTCCAAAGTAGTTCTAAATGTTTCCATTTCACACGAATCTAGTTGTGAATGTTTCGATTTCATTCCAAAGTTGTTCTAAATGTCTCCATTTTATTCCAAACTAGTTGTGAATGTTTCCATTTCATTCCAAACANTTCCCTTTAATTATAAACTAGCTGTAAATGATTCCCTTTCATTTAAAACTAGTTGTGAATGTTTCCCATTTCATTCCAAACAGGTTGTGAATGTTTCCATTTCATTCTAAACAGGTTTTGAACGTTTCCTTTTCATTCGAAACTAGTTGTGAATGTTTCCATTTCATTCGAAATAAGTTTTGAATATTTTCATTTCATTCAAAACTAGTTGTGAATGTTTCCATTTCATTCAAAACAGGTTGTGAATGTTTCCATTTTATTCCAAACAGGTTGTGAATGTTTCCATTTCATTCGAAACAAGTTGTGAATGTTTCCATTTCATTCCAAACAGGTTGTGAATGGTTTCATTTCATTCGAAACTTGTTGTGAATGCTTCCATTTCATGTCAATCAGGTTATGAATGTTTCCATTTCATAATAAACACGTTGTGAATGTTTTCATTTTGATCCAGACTAGTTGTGAATGTGTCCATTTCATTTCAAACATGTTCTGAATGTATCCATTTCATTCTAAACTCATTGTGAGTTTTTCCAAGTCTTTCGAAACTAGTTTTGAATGCTTCCATTTCATTACAAACAAGTTGTAATTGTTTCTATTTCATTCTAAACTAGTTGTGAATGTATCCATTTCATTCCAAACAAGTTGTAAATGTTTCCATTTTATTCCAAAAAAGTTCTGAATGTCTCGATTTCATCCCAAACAGGTTTTGTATGTTTCTATTTCATTGCGAATAAGTTGCGAATGTTTTAATTTCATTCGAAAGTAGTTGTGAATATTTCCATTTTCATCTAATACAAGTTGTAAATGTTTCCATTCCATTCTAAACTAGTTGTAAATGTTTCCATTTCACTCCAAACAAGTTGTGAATTTTTCCATTTCATTCCAAAGAAGTTTTGAAGGTTTCGATTCCATCCCAATCAAGTTTTGAACGTTTCCATTTCATTTCAAACAAGTTGTGAATGTTTCCATTTCATCCAAAACTAGTTGTCAATGTTTCCATTTCATTTGAAAGTATTTATGAATGTTTCCATTTCATTCGAAAGTAGCTGGGAATGTTTCCAATTCATTCCAAACAGATTGTGATGTCCATTTTATTCCAAAACAAGTCGTGAATGTTTCCATTTCATTCCAAACAAGTTGTGAATGTTTTTATTTCATTCCAAACAAGTTGTGATTTTTTCCATTTCATTCCAAACAAGTTCTGAATGTTTCCGTTTCTTTCCACACAAGTTGTGAATGTTTCCATTTCATTCCAAACAAGTTGTGAATGGCTCCATTTCATTCCATACAAGTTGTGAATGTTTCCATTTCGTTCCAAACTAGTTGTGAATATGTCCACCTCATTCCAAACTAGTTGTGAATGTTTCCATTTCATTCCAAACAAGTTATGAATGTTTCCATTTTACTCCAAACTAGTTTAGACAATTTCATTCCAAACTAGTTGTGAATGTTTCCATATCACTGCAAACAAGTTGTGAATGTTTTTATTTCATTCCAAACTAGTCATGAAAGTTTCGATTTCATTCCAAACTAGTTGTGAATGTATCCATTTCATTCCAAACAAGTTGTGAATGTTCCCATTTCATTCCAAACTAGTTGTGTATGCTTCCATTTTATTCCAAAGAAGTTGTGAATGCTTTCATTTCATTCCCAACTAGTTGTCAATGCCTCCATTTCTTTCCAAACAAGTTGTGAATGTTTCAATTTCATTCAAAGCTAGTTGCGATCGTTTCCATTTCATTCGAATCAAGTTCTGAATGTTTCCATTTTATTCTAAACTTGCTGTGAATGTTTGCATTTTATTCCAAACAAGTTGTGAATGTTTCCAATTCATTATAAACAAGTTGTGAATGTTTCCATTTCATTCGAAAGTAGTTGTGAATGTTTCCATTTCGTTCCAAACAAATTGTCATGTCCATTTTGTTCCAAAATAAGTTGTGAATGTTTCCATTTCATTCCAAACAAATTGTGAATGTTTCCCCTTCAATCCAAACATGCTATTTTGAATGTTTCCTTTTCATTCTGAACAAGCTCTACGTGTTTCCATTTCATTCGAAACTAGTTGTGAATGTTTAAATTTCATTCCGAACAAGTTGTGAACATTTCTATTTCATTCAAAACTTATTGTGAACGTTTCCAATTCTATCAAAACAAGTTGTGAAAGTTTCCATTTCATTCAAATTTAGTTGTGAATGTTTCCACTTCATTCCATGCAACTTGTGAATGTTTCTATTTCATTTCAAACATGTTGTGAATATTTCTATTTCATTCGAAACCAGTTGTGAATGTTTCCATTTCATTCAAACCAAGTTGTGAATGTTTCCATTTCATTCAAAACTCATTGACTTGCAAAACGTAGCGTAAGGTTTGGTTAACAGAATGTTTCTATTTCGTTCAAAACTAGTTGTGAATGTTTTCATTTCATTCCAAAAAAACTGTGAATGCGTCCACCGCATTCCGAACTAGTTGTGAATGTTTCCAATTCATCCCAAACAAGTGGTGAATGTTTCCATTTCATTCCAAAACTAGTTGTAAATGTTTCCATTTCATTGCAAACAAGTTGTGAATGGTTCTATTTCATTACAAACTAGTTGTGAAAGTTTCCATTTCATTCCAAAGTAGTTTTGAATGTTTCCATTTCATTGCAAACAAGTTGTGAATGGTTCTATTTCATTACAAACTAGTTGTGAAAGTTTCCATTTCATTCCAAAGTAGTTTTGAATGTTTCCATTTCACTCGAATCTAGTTTTGAAAGTTTCCCTTTTTTTCCAAACTAGTTGTGAATCTTTCCATTTTATGCCAAACTAGTTGTGAATCTTTCCATTTCATTCCAAACAAGTTGTGAATGGTTCTATTTCATTCCAAACTAGTCATGAATGTTTCCATTTACTTCCAAACATGTTGTGAATGTTTCAATTTCATTCGAAATGAGTTGTGATTGTTTCCATTTGAATCAAAACAAGTTGTGAATGTTTCCATTTCACTCAAAACTAGTTGTGAGTGTTTGCATTTCGTTCCAAACTAGCTGTGAATGTTTCCATTTCATTCGAAACTAGTTGTCGATGTCTCCATTTCATTCCATACAACTTGTGAACGTTTCCATTACATTCCAAACAAGTTGTGAATATTTCCATTTCATTCCAAACTAGTTGTGAATGTTTCCATTTCATTCCAAACAAGTTGTGAATGTTTCCATTTCATTCCAAACAAGTTGTTAATATTTCCATTTCATTCCAAACAAGTTGTGAATGTTTCCTTTTCATTCCAAACAAGTTGTGAATGTTTCCATTTCATTCCAATAAAATTCTGAATGCGTCCATTTCATTCCATGCAAGTTGTCAATGTGTCTATTTCATTCCATACAAGTTATGAATGTTTCCATTTTATTCCAAACAAGTTGTGAATGTTTCTATTTCATTCCAAACAGGTTGTGAATGTGTCCATTAGATCCTAAACAAGTTGTGAATGTTTCTATTTCACTCAAAACTAGTTATTAACGTTTCCACTTCATTCCAAATATGTTGTGACTGTTTGGATTTTATTCCAAACAAATTGTGAATGTGTCTATTTCATTGCAAACAAGTTGTGAATGTTTCCATTTCATTCTAAACAAGCTGTGAATGTGTTCATTTCATTCCAAACAAGTTCTGAATGTGTAGATTTAATTCCATAGAAGTTGTGATTGTTTCTATTTCATTCCAAACAAGTTGGGAATGTTTCCATTTCATTCCAAATAAGCTGTGAATGTTTCCATTTCATTCAGAACAAGTTGTGAATGTTTCCATTTCATTCCAAACAAGTTGTGAATGTTTTGATTACATTCTGAACATGTTGTGAATGTTTCCATTTCATTCCAAATAAGTTGTAAATGAATCCATTTCATTCTAAACAAGTTCTGAATGTGTCCATTTGATTCCATTCAACTTGTCAATGTGTCCATTTTAATCCAAACAAGTTGTGAATGTTTCCATTTCATTCCAAACAAGTTGTGAATGTTTCTATTTCATTCCAAACTAGTTGTGAATGTGTCCATTAGATCCCAAAGAAGTTGTGAATGTCTATGTTTCATTCCAAATAAGTTGTGATTGTGTCCATTTCGTTCGAAACTAGTTGTGAATGTTTCCATTTCGTTGCAAATAAGTTGTGAATGTTTCTGTTTCATTCCAAACAAGTTGGGAATGTTTCCATTTCATTCGTAACATGTTGAGATTGTTTCCATTTCATTCCAAACTAGTTCTGAATGTTTACACGTCATTCCAAACTAGTTGTTAGTGTATTCATTTCAATCCAAACAAGTTGTGAGTGTTTACATTTCATTCCGAACTAGTTGCAAATGTTTCCACTTGATTTCAAGTTTGTTGTGAATGTTTCCACTTCATTCACAACTAGTGGTGAATGTTTCAATTTGATTCCAGACAACTTGTGAATGTTTTCTATTCATTCTAAACAAATTGTGCATGTTTCCAATTCATTTCAAAGTTGTTATGAATGATTCCTTTTCATTCTAATGGTTGTGCCTTCTTTGATCGTATCACATTTCGTTCCAAACTAGTTATGAATGTTTCCATTTCATTCTAAACAAGTTGTGAATGTTTCCATTTCATTAAAAACAAGTTTTGAATGTTTCCATTTCATCCTGAACAAGTTGTCAATGTTTCCATTTCAATCAAAACAAGTTGTGAACGTTTCCATTTCATTATAAACAAGTTGTGAATGCTTCCATTTCACCACAAACAAGTTGTGAATGTTTCCATTTCATCACAAACAAGTTGTGAATGTTTCCATTTCACTCCAAACAAGTTATGAAGGTTCCATTTCCTTCGAAACTAGTTGTGAACGTTACCATTTCATTCCAAACATGTCGTGAATGTTTCCATTTCATTCCAAACAAGTTGTGAATGTTTCCATTTGATTCCAACCAAGTTCTGAATGTTTTCATTTCATTGTAGACAAGTTCAGAATGTTTACATTTTATTCCAAACAAGTTGTGAATGTTTCCACTTCATTGTAGACAAGTTGTGAATGTTTCCATTTCATTCCAAACAAGTTGTGAATGTCTCCATTTCGCACTAAACAAGTTGTCAATGTTTCCATTTCATTCTGAACAAGTTGTTAAATGTTTCCATTTCATTCAAAATAAGTTTTGGACATTTCGTTATCATTCTAAACAAGTTGTGAATGTTTCCATTTCATTCAAATCAAATTTTGAATGTTTTCATTTCATTCCAAACAAGTTATTAATGTTTCAATTTTATCCTAAACAAGTTGTGTATGTTCCCATTTGATTCCAAAAAAGTTACAAATGTTCCATTTCCTACGAAACTAGTTGTGAATATTTTTCATTTGATTCTAAACTAGTTGTAAATGTATCCATTTCATTCTAAAGAAGTTATGAATGTTTCTATTTCATTCTAAACAAGTTGTGAACGTTTTTATTTCATTATACACAAGTTGTGAATGTTTTCATTTCATTCCAAACATGTTTTAAATGTTTCCATTTTATTCCAAACAAGTTGTAAATGTTTCCATTTCATTCCAAACAAGTTCTGAATGTTCCATTTCATTCCAAACTAGTTGTGAATGTTTCCATTTCATTCTAAACAAGTTGTGAATGTATCCATTTCATCACAAATAGGTTGTGAATGTTTCCATTTCAATTTCAACCAAGTTGTGAATGTTTCCATTTCATTCTAAACAAGTGGTGAATGTTTCCATTTCATTCTAAACAAGTTTTGGATGTATCGATTTCATTCTAAACAAGTTGTGAAAGTTTCCATTTTATTCAGAACAAGTTTTGAATGTTTCCATTTCATTCCAAACAAGTTGTGAACGTTTCCATTTCATCACAAACAAGTTGTGAATGTTTCCATTTCATTCCAAACAAGTTATGAATGTTCCACTTTCTTCGACCCTAGTTGTGAATGTTTCCATTTGATTCTAAATTATTTGTGAATGTTTCCATTTCATTCTAAACAAGTTGTGATCATTTCTATTTTATTGTAGACATGTCGTGATTGTTTTCATTTAATTCCAAACATGTTTTGAATGTTTCCATTACATTCCAATCAAGTTGTGAATGTTTCCATTTCATTCCAAACAAGTTGTGAATGCTCCATTTCGTTCCAAACTAGTTGTGAATGTTTCCATTTCAATCTAAACAAGTTGTCAATGTTTCCAATTCATCACAAATAGGTTGTGAATGTTTCCATTTCAGTCCAAACAAGTTGTGAATGTTCAATTTAATTCAAAACTAGTTGTAAACTCTTCCATTTCATTGTAAACAAGTTGTCAATGTTTCCATTTAATCACAAATAGGTTGTGAATGTTTCCATTTCACTCCAAACAAGTTGTGAATGTTCCATTTAGTTCCATATTAGTTGTGAATGTTTCCATTTCATTCAAAAGAAGTTGTGAATGTATCCATTTCAATCCAACCAAGTTGTGAATGTTTTCATTTCATTCCAAACACGTCGTGAATGTTCGATTTCAATCCAAACTAGTTGTGAATGTTCTATTGTTGGAATTCTTGGCGCACCAAGATCCTTTTAAGATAGGATTTGAGCTCATTGAGCTAACTCTCACTTGAATAGCTATCTAAGGCAGCTAGAAATAGCTCCCTTTAGCTCAAGTCAGCTCACTTCAGCTATAAGTAGCTCCTGGTAGCTGAATGTAACTGGACTTCAGCTCAAGTCAACTCATTTCAGCTATAAGTAGCTCAAAGTAGTTGAACTTCAGCTCAAGTTAGCTTAAGTTAGCTCAAGTCAGCCCACTTCAACTTTTGGTAGCTGAGTGTAGCTAGACTTCAATTCACTTCAGCTGAGAGCAGCTAACTCCAGCTCTAGGTCAGCTCTAGGAGCTGGACCTCAGTTCATGGTGCTTGGTTGGAGCTCAAATGAGCTTAATGGTGCATAAGTAGTATAGTGAGCTAGCTTTATACCAGCTCACCTCGCTTTTAGCTCAAAACCACCAAGAGACACATCTTTTGTGTAAAAGTATGTCTCTTCATCAAAAGAGATGACTATTGGCTAAAAGAACATGTCCTTTCATCCAAAGGAAGTGTTCCTTGAGTGAATAGACATGTGTATTCGACCATGGAGTGGTTGGGGTGGTTATTGCACCAAGAATGATGTCCTTTGACATCAAGAGACATGTATATTCGGCTATGAGGTGGTTGGGGTGGTTATTGCACCAAGAATGATGTCCTTTGACATCAAGAGACATGTATATTCGGCCATG
>KK903722.1:2582-12796 GCA_000696445.1 Aquilaria agallochum | reverse complement strand
AGGCTAAGAAACTAGTTGCATATAAATTGTTTAATTTATATTGACAAGTAATAGTTAGCCAATAGTAACTAGTGGGATTCATAAATCCCTAAGGCCTACAAGGTTATGGGGCACTGGGGCCCCGTTCCGCGACAGAAAATGTTTTTGCAAAAAATATGTTTGGTTGTTTCCAAGATGTTTTAGGTCACTCATCGGTTTGTTTAGATGGTACACAGTTGAGACAATGGAATAATGCTTCAGTTGGCAAATTAAGACAAAAGATCCATTTAGTGGAACAACAACTTCTTGAAAAGCAACGGACCTTGATATCTTAGCTAATCATGCCCAAATTACTCGTCTGGGGAATCAGCATATCTCTCTGTTAGCAGATGAGGAATATTTATAGGCTTAGAAGTCAAGAATATCATGGTTAGCTTTGGCCAATAAGAACACCAAATTTTTCCATTTGCTACAACATATAGACAGTTTAAATCCAGGATTTCAACTCTTAGAATGAATCAAGATGCTTGGATCTATTTAGAGAAGGAAATCATAAATCATATTAGATCTTATTATCTTAATTTCTTTTCTGTTTACCAATTCCTTTGTGAGAATGCCAAAAATATTCTTTGCTCCACACTATTGAAGAAATTAATAGGCGAACAATGTCAGAATCTTTTAATCCTTTTTTCAAGGAGGAAACTAAGCATGCTATTTTTTATCAAGGTAATTTTAAGTTTCTAGGGGCTGATGGTTTGCCGCCCATTGTCTTTAAAAAATATTAGCATATTATGAGTGATTTTATTCCTTCTTGAGTTAAGGCTACTTACTTTGGCAAATTAATCTCAATTTCATAACCCTTATTTCCAAAATTCAAGACCCTTAAATGGTGGAGGGTTTTAGTCCGATTAGCCTTTGCACCACATTGTACAAAGTAATTGCTAAAGCTTTGGTAAATAGACTTAAGCCTTTACTTCCTTCCTTGGTTTTAGATTTTCCGAATGCATTTATCCTATGAAGAAGTATTCAACATATCATTATCATTGCACATGAAATCTTTTACACTATCAAAAGGACCAACCTGTGAAGTGGCCTGCGAAGTCATAAAGTGGCAATTAAGTTTGACATTAGGAAAGGTTATGATACCCTTCAATGGTCATTCATGTTGAAAGTCTTATCAGCTATGAGCTTTCCTCATCAGTGGATCCACATAATACACCAATGTATATCGACTATCTCGTATTCAGTCCTAGTTAATGGTTGTACAATTTATTGGTTCTGTCCAAAGGCTGGAATCCATTAGGGCTATCCACTGTCACTTTATTTATTTATCCTATGCATTGAGGCTTTCTCAAGCTACTTATCTCATCTTAAGCAAATTGGAACTTTGGTGGGCCTTAAAGCAAACTGATCAGGTCCTACGATTAATCATTTATTTTTGCAAATGATTGCCTTATCTTCTACTACCCTTCAAAATAATCCATTCAGACCTTAAAATGTACATTGGAACTTTATAACAAGGCAATGGGCCAAGATGTTAATTTTTGAAAATTGGAGTAGTGTTTCAATAAGAATGTTTCAGATTTTTTACAACAAGAGTATTGCAACATGCTCCCCTTTTAAACCAATGGAGACATTCTTTAGTACTTGGGGGTGCCTCTATGTTAGGACTTATAAAAAATGGTGACTTTCAATTTCTTGGTTGATAAAATCAAGTCTCATCCAGACAACTGGAAATGGAACTTGCTAAATAATGCCGGTAGGCTTAGTTTGATTCAATCCACTTTAACATCCTTACCGGTTTATATTATGTCCCTGTTCAAAATGCTAGCCACTCTTTTGGATTTCATCTCTAAAAGCGCTTTTTGTTTTTGGTGGTCTGGCTTGAAATTTAGAAAAAGAATTCATCTAAAGTAGAAAGTTGTTTTAAATTGCTTAAATGATTGGGAGGTTTGGGTATTAAGGATCTTAGACTATTTAATCAAGCTTTGCCTGGAAAAATATTTGGCATATATTAACTGGTAGCCCAAATGCTTCAGTTTATAAGGTCTTGATGGCAAAATATGGTGCTTCCAACTCTCTTTGGCCAGTTTAATGCTCAAGCATTGCTTCTTATCTTTGGAGAAGTCTTATTCATGGGAGAGATATTTTCATAAGTTCCGATTAGTGACAGATTGGTTCAAGGTCCTCTATTTGGATCTAAGAGGTTTACTGGACCCCGGGGGTAACGCCATCCCAATTACGCATGAATAATACTCACTATGGTTTTAATAACAAGCTTCAGGTAAGGGATCTAGGGCTTCTAATTAATGGACGGGGTTGGATCATTTCTTTTCTTAAGCATTGTTTTCAAGATGATATAGTTGATAAGATCTTATTCCTTTCACCGTCATCCCTTTCTCATGGCGAAGACAAAGTTGGTTGGCTTGGTGCCCCTTTGGGCATTTATACGTCCAAACAAGGTTATGATTAGTTAGTGACCCAAAGATCTAGTCATCTTGTTATCTTTTTTTGTGGTAGGCCTCTGATTGTTAAGCATTCCTATAATCTAATGAAGAGAATTTGGAGTCTTCTTAGTCCTTAGAAATTTAAGGTCTTTTTGTGAAAATTTTTGCTTAATGCTCTTCTTACCAATAGCAATTTTGCTTTTCATTCTAATTTATGCTCTTGTTGACTGTCGACAGAGGAATCAGCTTTTCATTTGTTCTAAGAATGTTCTGGTTTGGTAGAGATCTGTGGTAATTTTTGCTCTCATCTACCTTTGGATAATTCAATCTCAATGGAGGAGTGGTTATATTCTATTCTAAGTTCTGCCTACAAGTGGCCTTATGATTGGATTGCTTTTTTAATCTCTACTCTTTGGATTATCTGATAGGGGAGGAATGAGTGTACTTTCTAATATGCTCAATTCAATACCCAATCTCTAATTTCTAGGAGAGAAGTTATTTATCAACAAAGAATTTCATCTAGAGACTTGTTTTCAACACAGAAGTCGTTCGTCGCTTAGGCTCCAAACAACTTCTGCCACTTGTGGGGAACTAGAAGACTCATTGCACTTCCTGAGAACCCAGAAGTTTTCCTAGTGGATGGAGCATGGCACTGTTCTTCCTTGCTTGGGGCTGCCGCTTGGTTTTGGATGGGTTCCAACACCCCTCCTAATCATGAAAAAAGGAGATCCTAGACTTTCTGTTCTTTTGCACTTGGAGCAGAACTTGAAGCCATCTACGGAGCTATCCAAATGGCTTACCTATTTTCTCTCATATATATTACTATCTCAAACTCTTGTAGCTATCCGGGATAATAAGGTGTCAGATCCTCAGTTGGTAAGTCTACTTGCAAAAATTATTGGCGCAATAGAGAAGTTTGATCACTGTTTGCTAGTCATCGTTCCTTGTCAGTTTGTTTCTCTCGCTCACAACTTAGAAGCTTCTTTCCTTCCGTAGTCTGTTTCTTGTTTCTATGTATAAAAAAATCAAAATTCAAAATGATTTTATATAGATCCTAAATTAAAAGTTGAAAGCGGATGAGCTTTACACGTAACAGAAAACCATTTAGGAAAATGGAAACTCAAAAAGCGGTGTTTTCTAGTTCATAATAAAATGGAAAAACAGTTTTCCTAGAAGAATGAAAATGAAAGCTACTCAACTAAATACGTCTTCTTTTATTTTTCCATTTTCCAAAAAAAGAGTCTGGAAAAATTAGTCAATTTTCTACAAGTAATCAAGGCGTAATATTCACCCAAATCTGACGAGACTAATCCGTTTTCCAACCAATATTCCAATATTGATCATTTTTCTCCTACAACTGATTCAGTAACACTTGCTGCCTGGGCCAAGAAAAGTTTAGGTTCAAGTGCCCATCCTCATCCTGCCATCGCCAATAATGCTCTACTCGAAAAGAAGATTAATTTTCATTTCACGGCATTCCAAGGATTGAAGCATGATGATCTTCTGCAAAAGAAAACATAAAACTTCATTCTATTGGAACTTGTTTCGTTCTTCATAAATTTGGCGCCAACAAACACCCAACAAATTTCACCAGGTCATATTCATGATTTTATTTTTTTTCTATTAAAAATGTAAATAAATTTTATACCAATGATATTTCATGAGAAAGAGTGTTTTAGTAGGTTTAGCAAGGAAATGTTCACAACTTAAAATTTACTATGAGTAGCTGATATGCTATTAGCATTACCTGAAATTGAAGTGTCATTTATTTTGAAATTATTAAGGGAGAGTTACAATTAATCCCCTGAGGTTTACCTTAACCTACAGCTTACCTTTATTTTTTATACTGTCTGATAATAATTTTTAAAACTGTTATTTAAACTATATGATAATCATCTTCCACTAATTTTGGTCTCTCCAATATTTTTCTATAGCTAATAGACATTTTAAATTATCAATATTTCCTTTTTATAAATACATTTTTCTTTTTGTAAATGCATATTAGTAATTTTAAAGATCGGTTAGCTATTAAAAAAATATCAAAATCTTAAAATTATTTCAACATGCTTATTAGACACTTTAATTTAGTGTTTCAAAAGTTGTTATAAGTTATTATAAAGGAAACAGAGGGTAAAGTGTAAGTGTTTAAAAATAGAGGAGGAAAGTGTAGGTTAGATCAAACAATAGGGGGCCCTTTGCCATTTACCCAATTATTAAAAGATATTAAGCAATTTCATTTTCTTGCGGGATGAAAATAAATGACAAAATCTAGATTTTAGGTTGGGGTTAAAATAAAATGTCGGATATTTATTTATTTATATATTGTTACTCCTTAAGTCAGTTTTTTGTCTTTATTGAGATGATATCTTATGGTGCAGGATGCCTTTACAGGCTATGGTGATCCAAAAAGTGTCACGACTCACGAGATATTAGTTTACAGAAAAAACTTCTCAAACCTCGACTTCAATCTCACCTTCACGTTCACGAAATCCAGTGTAGTGGTCTACTGTAGTCATAACCAACAAGTAATAGCACCATAAAATTTTCTATCAAGTACCAAAGTATGATGATCTCAATTTAAGCTAGATCAACAGTATTTTTAATATATAAAATATATAAATGCACACAAATATTGAACTACTTTTTAACCTTTATAATATATGTTATTTTATTTTTTAATGAAACTCAATTTGACCGTTATATATTTAATTGAAGTTATATTAGCACTAGAACATTAAAAAAGACACTTATGTTATTATTAAATTTTATTTTTTACTATATACTTGCCTATACTTGATTCTAAATTACAAAATCAAATACTGCATACAATTTTTTACGTTAAACTCACATTTAATGACTAAAACTCCTATGTTGCGGCACTAAAGTTTTTTTTAAGTAAACACTTTATCATGGTTCACTTAAATTTTTTCTTTTACCTTGAAATTATAAATTCTTTTGATCTTTGAAATGCTTGACATATGTCAAAATTTTGATTAATTAAATAAAAATATCAAATAGTACTATATTTGAAATTTTGAAAAATTTTCAATAAATTTACCAAAGAAAAAACATCATGGGCATAAGTAGATAAATAAGAAAGAAGCACGTAATAGATATAAAAAAAACTACTATTAAATACATCATTATTTGTTAGTTGAAATAATATACAGTACTATATTTTATTCAAGTTAAAAAAGAAATTTTGAACAATGGCCAAATTCTTCATAACACATTCACCTTTCAATTCTTTTTCATTTAAGACATCATATTTTAATCTATTACACTTTACAATGCGAGACCATTGGAAAAGTTGGTCCACACTATTCAACAACCCAATGCATTTGCCCGTTGCAAAATGATATTTTTTATATGTTAGATATTAGCCTGTTTTAAGGTTTAAAGTTTTCCACTAACTATCAAATTACATTTTTATCCATCATTGATGTGTTAAAGTTTAATTTTACAACAAACCTTTCCTTTATTTCATATTATTATTAAACAATACCTTAAACACAAGATTTTATCAAATTCATCACCCTTTAACTTCAATGAAATATTTTATTAACACTTCAAAGTACATCCATGGTTTTTATTTGTCTATTTCATTATTACATACATTCAAGATGAAACAAAAAAAAAATTAGATGTAAGGTGCCCCCATAAAAAATTACCATAAATATAATCTTCAATTTGTTTGCTTTTTAACTTAGGTAAAACATACTATCAAAATATATAACCAATAATTTACTAGAAAAATTAATTTCCTTTAATATCTATGATTTATCTACACTAAATTTCATCCTAAACTTTTTGTCTCTTATTTTTTCATCTAAAATAATTAAAAACATTTTAGTTTGTCCCAGTATGTTCAATTTATTAACTAAATTAAAAATTGTTACAAAATAAATGTAGACATTGTACACAATAACTATTTCATATGTGGAAAAAAATTAATAAAGCAAGAGTTTATTTAATTGTAAAAAAAATTATTTTATGGTTTAAACTTCTGAGAGAGAAATTATAAGATAGTTTAAAATAAATTTAAAAAGTTGATATTATATGGTCACAGTTACTTTAAGTCAATAGATTTTATCCAATAAGGGACTAATATGCTGTCCTTGGTTCTATGTTACTATCAAATAATTATTTCAAGTGCACTAAATATTTTATATAACTTAAAGTTTCCTAAGTTTGTTCCACTATAAATAATGTATTTGAATATAAAAGTTTTTTTCAATTAGGTTTTTTTCCCAACTTGGATGAACATAAATATTATATAAATCCATACATATCTAGTTCATATTAGAGCAATAATGTAATTCAAGTATGACTCAAGCACCTACTATAAAAAATAAAATATTATCATTGTCGCAAAGGTCATTAGGAAAACTTTACGGAAAATTTTTTTTGCCATTACAATTAGTTGCTTATATTATATTGAGACTTTTAGCAGCAATATTTTTTAACATTTTCTAATGTTTTAAAATATTGGAAAAATTATAAAAATTATTATTTCCACATGGCCATCCCTTTTAATATTTTTGACACAAATAATATAAAAATATTATTTTCATTTTTAATTTTTTTTAAATCCAATCTAATCTTACAAGCTATTTACAAAAAATAGAAGTAATTTTTTTTAATATTATATTTGATAATAGAAGCCCTTAGCCTAGAAGTAGTTTTAGAGTTGTTAAGAGATGAAGTTATTAATTTTATTTTGTGATTGCAAGTTTTCATTTTATTTGAGATTAAGTATAATAAGAAGAGTAGTTTGGAGGTTTACATGTTCAAAAGTTATAATTAAATTGCTTATTTTTAGATTTTGATTGTAAGTTCTGACCAAATAGAGGATTATATAATAAAGAAAGAAGTTGAAGGATTATTAGGGCATATAATAATTTTTAGTAGAATAAAAAAGACTCACAACATGTACTAAATGTATTGGGTCAAAATGGAAAAAATAGGAAAAAAATCTGTGAAAAACTAAATTTGCTTAAAATTTTGTGACAAACATTTATTTGATTTATATGACTATTAAACATGCCTAAAACATAATGTTTATCAATTTATATATGTTTTAAACTTTAAATATTGTTGTCAGAAACTAAAAGTGCAACTTAATTTCTACATATATCTATATTCACTACAAGAAAACAAGGCATTTGAGTCGGAAAAAATGTAGGAAAACCGTAGGAAATAGTCATTTCCTACAATTAAAATCGTTGGACAAAACCGTAGGAAAAAGTAGTGTCGGAAATAAAAACCGTCGGATGACCGTAAAATGCTCTTACGCTTTTATGATGGCCGTGGACCCCATCTTATCCGACGGTTTTGAAATGCATTAACTCCTACACTTTTCTGACAAAAGTATTTCCTACGGTTTTGTGACCCCCTTGTCATACGTTTTTGTGACCCCTCTTGTCATACGGTTTTGTGACTTTACTACCTCCTATGGTTTTCTGACATTAATATTGTTCCTACGATTTTGTGACAATTTAAAGATTTTAGTAAATTATTTATACACAAATTAAAAACATATTATATTGCATTATATAATAATAATAATAAAACACAAATTATTATTATTATTATTATTATTATTATTATTATATAACAATTGATCAAAGTAGTCAATAAATTTACTATACATAAAAGTAATCAAATTTTACAGGAAAAAGTTAATTACAAATAACTGAAGGTCTAATATAAAATCAATGGGAAGCAGTGCCGGGCTGATCATCGTCATCTCGCTGGCTACGATTGTCGTCATGATGCTGAGTGGATGATCAGGTCCGTAGGTCGTCTGAGAGCGCCGATGCAGGTATAATCCCCTGCTGGATCAACCTGTTACTCATGGCGCTCATTGCAGCCTCGGTCTTTCGCTGAACCTGAGTCCGAACGTCTACCTGTAATCGCGTAAAATCACTCCGTAGCTGGGTGTTCTCAGCCCTCAGCTGAGCAATCTTAGCCGAATCAGCACGTGGAGCCTAAAAAATTTTGTAAGTAGCAATTAGCAATGTAAAAGTGATAAAAATAATTAATAAAGTTAAATACGAATGAAAAATACCCGATTTGGTCTAAAGATCTGGGGATCAGCGAGTCAGCGCGGAACACCCGGTAGCCGGCCTTTTTTTGGTGGGCCTCGTACCTCACTTCATACCTTTGCATCAAACTGTGGGCGGTCATCCGGATTCTGGTATTTTTCTTGAATCCGCTTGACATATCCATCCTACAAAAAAAAGAAATTAGAGTTAGTAAGACAAATATTATATTTTTAAAAAAACATTGTTTGTAGTGGTAAATGAACATTTATTACCTGTAGCTGCTGTGAAATCGGATTGATGAGCTGACCGGTCTTCTTCCGTCTATGAGTATGAGACCACCACTCATCAAATGATGGCTCAACTCCATCTCGCGCTTTTGTCTGCATAATTTTAGATATCATTAATGTTGGATTTGTTCCAAGCAAATATTTAATTTTGATGATGACAAGTCAATTGTTTTAGTGTGCTTAATCTCATTTTATTGGGTCAAAATAGTTTTTTTAAAGTTGTGCTTAAATTTCAAGTATTTCAAGTGTTATTTCAAAAAATATTTTTTAAGTTTGATGATGAAACTTGTTTTTAAAGAGAATTTGGTAAGTCATCAAAATATATTAATGTTTGAATCAAGTTTTTTTTACAAATGACAAGTTTTTCTAAGTTGCTCCTAAGTCTATCCTTTAATGCGTTAAACTAGCTTAATCTGTAGTCTGAAAATTCTGTAACTTTTTGAAACCATCAATTAACGTGTTAAAGTTTGGTTTTAACCTGTTAAGTCGAAGCCTGGAAGTTCTGTTCAAATCGCACGTGGCGCGAATTTAGTCAAGATTTCAAATAGCACTCGGACGAATCAGAGGATGCCACCTGTACAGCCCTACAGAACATTAAATGCCTTGTCTCCAGCAGCTTTTGACCGTTAAAGGGAGAAGTCGAGTTTAACTCGTTAAACTTGAAACTTAACACGAAATCTAGAAACTCTGCCTTTTTGCGTGAAAAACAGAGCAAACAGTCACCAGTTTTTAAAGAACCTTTTTCAGGTGTTTCTAGCAGGGTTCCAACGGTCTAATAGCTCCCTAAAGAGTATATTTACACTAAGATACATGTTGTAAACCACTCTTGGCAACTAGAAAAGAGAATCCATTATCAAAGAGCTCAAACTTGATATTTGCCAAGAACTTATGCTTTCACTTGATTATCTAGCTTTGAGAGCTTCTATTGTTCTTACCACTTTGTAACCTTGTAAACACCATTTGTTCAGATTGAGTTGGTGAGGTTTCTAGTTAGCCTCTAGGAAAACTAGTGAGGGAAAGGGTGTTGGTGAGGTGTTGGTGAGGTTTCTAGTTAGCCTTTAGAAAAACTATTGAGTGATTATGGTAGAGAAAACCACCAAAGGAGTGTGTATTTTTGTGATTTATAGTGGAGAAGAAAACTATCAAGTGGTGAACTTGAGGAGAGGAGTAGGCTCTCAAGAGGAGAGACCGAACCTCTATAAATTCTTGTGTGCAAGCTTTTCTCCTCCTACTTGCTTGATTATTGCTTGGTGATTTGTCTTCATTCATTGGTTGAAGTTTTTTGTTTTTAAAAACACTTCAAAGCAAGTTTTCAAAGAAAAATTTAGGATCATTGTGGTAGTATTTTCTGGTTAGAATAATTTTATTTGAGCTTCTTGAATTGCATTTTGGTTTAAGAGATTAAAAACTCATTTTCGGTGATTTTTTGAATTCAACCAATTCACCCCCCTCTT
>KK903721.1:12902-28202 GCA_000696445.1 Aquilaria agallochum | reverse complement strand
GCCAGGCTGGTACCTCGGGGCATCACCTGTTTCCGAGGTTAGTTCGGTCGCCCTCGCGAGGGAGACGGTCCGTTGATTTCCCGAGGTAGGTACCGGCGTTCTGCCGAGGTGGTATTCCTCAGGTGTCTGGCTCCCTTCTTTCCTGAAGTCCTTAGGTAACTAGTGTGGCCACACTTCGGTCATCAAAAGTATTGACAAATTTTTTTGGACTTTCCCCATTTTAAGGTTATGGTTGAGTTTAGGAATAAGGTTAAGTTTTGGATTTATGGGTTCTTACAAAATAAGTAACCTTCCAGGAACTTTAATGATTTTTTATAGGTAAATGTCGATATTACAACATTGATATCCAAACTTTTAAGTGTAGTGCAATAAAATACCTAAATTTAAAAAAAAATTATTTTTTACCACCCATAATAATTACATGATGAGTTCCTCAACTTTAAAATTTTTACATTTTCATCCAAAATTTTGAAATTCAATAGTTTAGTACTATGGACAACAGTCAATTGGACTTATATTTCATAGTAAAATTTAGAAATTGTAGTAAATTTATCGGAACATAATCAAGAATTTTTTATGAATTTTTTTAGTTAAACATATTAAAAGAAGAAAAATTAACCTAAATTGAATAACAAAAAATTAAATTATTTAATTTAAAATTTTTAAAAAACCATACAAAAAATAGATTTGATCCAGTCATTTAAGCTAGTAACCCGAGTAAACCCGACTGTCAACCTGAATCTAGCCCAAAACTAACTGGGATTGAAATTCACCTAACTTATTAGATATTTGAATTTATGACTTATCTCATATTTAGGTATCTGATTTAAATTATTAATTTACATCAAAAAAATTATAAAATTGGTCTATAGTAAAATTTATTATTATCCTTGCTATGATACAATTACTTTGTAAAATATTTTTTATTTGCTTTACTAAGTTGATCAATATACATAAATTTTATATTCTGAGTACCATTGACATATAAAATAATATTTTATTAAGTGTATTATTCAATAATTAATATTTTAACACCGCAAATATTTTAAAAATTATTTTTTTTAATATGTATTTAATAAAATACATTCTCCTATATTTTTTCGTCTCAGTTTCTCCCTTCTCCCTATATTTTATTTTTTGTATATATTTTTTTCTATCCTCCCTCCTCTCTACGCTTTTTATTTTTTTTCTTTCCTCTATATTTTCTTCTTTCTCCTCCCTCTTGTCTCTTTTTTCTTTTTCTTTCCTCTCCCCTCATCGACTAGGCCTGTCCAGTCCTTTCCCCTTGCTTACATTAGCCATGATCAATGGTCAAGAGTGGGGGGATAACTTTACCCCTTTTTGTTGGGTGGGTATTATAAAATCTTCTGACTAATAACCTACTGAGTCTCGCACTAACATGTATTTTGAAAATTAAAAAAAATTCTAAAATTTTCCATTTGAAAATCAAAGGAGGAATCGAACCTTGGTAAAGTAGTGTGAGAACTTAGAATCAATTCGAAAGGGAGGGTTGAATCGAATGAGAGTGGATAGTAGGAGAATTGTTGTAGCATGGAGTGAAATGACATTAATAAGGATCATGATTTGGCATGAAAACAATGAGGGAAAGTAAGGGAGAAAATCAGAAATGGTTGTAAAGTAAGTTATGCTTATGTTCTATGTAGTATAAGCACTTTGGGTTTAAGAGGAATTGATGGATTTGTATTCCGAGTAGGAATTTGGTCTGTGGAATTAAGGTTTTGAAGGTTAGGTTTTGTGAATGATTACTCACTTTTGTTATATGTACTATCTTCTTTTTATTGGTCTAAACACCTTTGTTCTAGTCAAAGTCGCAATGGTGTATGAAAAAACACATTTCTGAGTTCAGTGCATGCAAACATTATAAGAATCTAGTAAAGTGATCAAGTTGGCTACAAAAGTGATAAGGCTCCAAAAAAGAGATAAAGTAGGCTGCAAAAGCTATAAGGCTCCCAAAAAAGCTATTAGATGTTATTGCCTTTTGGTTGGCCCGAATCGCTTTGTTGGTAGCTTAATTGCCATTTGCTTCTTATAATCACAGTTAGTGTGGTTTTGGGCAGGTTTTTGACATAAATTTATACTCATTCTATTTATGTGTCATAGTGAAAAAAAATGGCATTTCATTTTTCACAAAAGCATTCCCACCTTATGGAATGATGTTTTTGCTTCGAAAAAAATGTTTGCACATGCACAAGAGTGTTCATAAATCAGGGAGTCTACGATTCATAATTCAGGGCCCCGACTGTGAACCGCAGACCCTTGATCGTGAATCACTAAGTGTGTGGTTCATAATCAGTGGGTTTGTGGTTCATGACCAGGGACCTAAATATGAACCGTTAGGAATATGTGGCTCACAATTAAGGAGTTTGCGGTTCATAATCAAGGGCCTAAATATGAACCACTAAAAATATGTGGTTCACAATTAGAGGTCAAAATGTGAACTATAAACTCTCTGATTGTAAACCACAGGCCTCCAGATTATGAACTACTAACTCTGTTTGTTACAATTAGGGTGTATGTGGTTCAGAATTTTTTGTCGAAATATAAACCACAAATTTAGTAGTTCACAATTAGGGGGTTTTGGTTCATAATTAGGGGTATATGGTTCATAACCAAGGCCCTGATTGTGAGTCATAAACCCCCTAATTATGAACCTCAAACCTCTTGATTGTGAACTGCATAGCCCTCAATGTGAACCACATGAAAAGCGGTTTACACTTTGGGGGGGGAGGGGATGCGACTCATATTCAAGGCTTATGGTGAACTGCATACCCCCTGAAAGTAAACCACATGAAAAGTGGTTGATATTTAGGGGTTTGTAGTTCACAATCAGGGTCTGTGGTTAACTTTTAAGGGAATATATGGTTCACATTCGAGGTTCTTGGAGTTCACCATGGGGGCCCTGATTGTGAATCACATGCCTCCTGAATGTGAACAGCAAGTCCTCTGAATGTGAACCGTAGACCCCTAAACATGAACCACATGAAAAGCGGTTCAAATTCTGGGGCTACGGCTCATTTTTGGGGGTCCTACAGTTTACATTTGGGTACTTGCAGATCTTATCACTTTTTTAGTAAAACACATGCCATGTTCAATGCTTTTTCAAGTGGTTAATAGCTTTTCCTAGGCCTTTTGTCATGCCCAACTTAGCCCCTGGCCCATTTTGGGCCCGATTACTTAAAGACGCAGCGGAATTTTTCACAAAAGGGGAATTTATTAATACTTATCAAAACATAAAGGTACGACCCCAGGATACTTACCGGTACTAGCTCGTTATGTTCTTATTTAATAAAGGTGAAGTTGAGGTGCTTTCAGAAACAAGCTAGTACCTATGTGAAATTTTTAGTGTTCATTTCATGATCTTTATCATACTTAGCCAAGTACATGCATGGCAACCAAAACACCATATCCATATTTTGAAAACTTGTTTATGAACTCATGTCTTGCATACTCTTATATGTTTTAGAAACATACAAAGACCATTCCATAGCACATGGTCAAACATAAGCCTCTTCCAGTATTTTCTCCACTTGTGCACACAATATCATAGGCATCACTTCACATACTTAATTCATCCAAAAGTACACATGTCCATTTACATGTACTTAATATCCTTAGATTCCATTTTAGCACACATGTGACCATTTCCATACTATTCCAAGTTCACTTGAAACTTCTTTCTTAAGTGCACATACAAAACCGAATATTGCATGCTTTATAATTGAACATAACTTTTATGAACATGCAATTATATTGGTACTTAACATGCGAGCTCCTTCTCATTGAACATAAACAACTCAACTTCCATACCTGCATATCATTCTTAGCACATGCCAAGCACATGGTAAAATCACCAAGCATACCAAAACATTCCATAGTCCGTGAGTTCATATTTACAAGTCATAAAAATGTTGTTAAACTGAAAGTGAACATATTCACTTAAAACTTATCCATGATATTCAAAAGCATGATACATGGAAAATAATGCACAATTCCATGGAACACATTCCACCTTAATAGACCTTGTTCCCACAAATTTCTAGACTCCATAAGCCTGCAGAAGGAAGTCCACAACATTAGCTTGATTCACAAGCAATCCATATCACAAAAGACACTTAGAATATTGAGCAACACATGCACAAACCTTTACCATCCGAAAGAGTATATATCACTCTTGACCTTAATGCTTTTCTATAGCTCTTTTTCCTACAAAAGTATAGTAGGGCGAATGAGTTATAAAACTCAATAAGGAATCTGGTGGCATCCAATGCCTAACTTAGTGAGGTATTTCTTATGGCTTCCAAAGCCTAACTTATGCCAAGAACGTAATGGAAATTATTCCATGTTCCGGCAAAGAAAATACTAAGACAAAGAAAACACAAGATACATACATATAACAATAATAATCATAATCGGGGGTTAGCATGCACAACCAAAACAAAGAAGCACACAAACACACACACCACTTAACACCATTCCGGATGGGCAGAGCAAGCATAAACACATTCCATTACACATAATTTCGGTCGCCTTTATTTTATACCGTACCGAGCACTCCTTAACTTGGGAATCAAGTTGGCCAAACTCAATTCCTAGCCATAATGCATGCACAGAACTCATGAGTAAACAGAGTTGCCGAAGCAACGATACTTAGCCCACTTAGCACTATGTGCCCGAATACTCACAAAGTGAGTATGAGAAATCCTCACACAGAATTGCCAAAGCAATAAAACAACTTAGCCCTCTTATGCACTCCTAGGATCATATGGTTCTTTGACCATCACCTAGGGGCCTGAAGACTCACAAACAAAATCATGGAACAAAGTGAGTATAGGAAATCCTTACCATAATTTAGTAACCTCTTGTTGCTTAATCTTTGCCTTTCCTTGGTTTTGTTGTTGTTTAGAATTTGTCTTTTCCTTAATGGACATATAAAGCCTAAAACACTAACAAGTTATTTACTTGCTTTTCATTAACTCAAAGAACCATAATTTACCAAGAACACTTGGCATAACTTACTCAATCTCAACTTAAGGAGGTAAGGCCCAATTTAGCCCTTCTTTGTACTTAGGCCCAAATTAGCCTTTCTTGTATTTAGGCCCAAATGAACTTAGGAGCCACATAGGCCCAAATGAACTTAAGAGCCCAAGAACACCATGAACAAGTGTTCAAGCCCATGAAATTTCTCTATAATCAACATGGCCGAATTTATGGCTTAACATTTCTCTAAATTTTCAAGCTCATATGTTCATAGAAACTCACATATACCAAGAACACTTGGTTTTAACTTAAAGAATCCAAAATGAACTCTTGGCCGAATTTACTCTTTATTTCCTTCTTCTCATCTTAGTTCCATATATCTCTAGGAACCCATAATTGCCGAGAACACTTGGCTAACTTACAAACATACAAAACAATAACATGGCCAAATCCTTTAGCTAACAAAACTTCTTCTTTCTACATCCATCTTTTTGGTTCTTGTCTAGAACATCCATAAGAGCTTGTTTAGTACCAAGAACACTTGGTTTAAGCTCACTAATGCCAAGATAATGGCTTGGCCAAATTTATACCCTTGCATTTGATCCATCCTTCACTTGTTTTTTTCTTGCTTAGGATGACCATAAAAGCTCAAAAGTACCAAGAACTCTTGGTTTAGAGCTTCACAATGCCAATAACATACTTGGCTGAATTTTCTTCTTTGCTTGGAAACCTTCATTTGATCTTTGCTTTGTAGGCTTCTAACACTTCATAAACACCAAGAATACTTGGTTTATCTTCCAGAAAGTTCAAACATGAACTTGGCCGAATTTCTTCAAAATGGTAGCATGGCTGAAATTTCTACATGATCTTTCTTCAATATCTCACTTAATTTCTTGCTTTGGATGGCTTTACAAGCTTAAGAATACCAAGAAAACTTGGTTGAACTTCATGGATGCCAATAATATATCATGGCCAAATTTTAGAGGAGAAGAAAGAGTTAGAAGCTTAAGAAAAGAACATGGCCAAATTTTGATGAGAGAAAGAGAACGTTTGGAGTGTGTTTTGAGTGTTTAAGTGTGAGAGAAGATAATAATGAATGGTGAGCAAGAGTGGCTGGCCATGAGGAGATAAATGAAGTGAATAATGTGCTTGGAATGAGTGGGAGACAAGATTAAAAGAAAAGAAGACTAATTGGAAGACTTTTGGGTAAGTTTGGTAAAAATAGTCAAAAGTAGGTGAAGAAAGAATCCAAGGTGATGACTAAGGGTGGGAGATGGATTAAAATAATGGGATTTGGAGGGAGGTGACATAAAATATAGGAAAATGGAGGGGAATGGCCAGCCATAGCATCCTAGGCCATTAAAATGGCCTAATTCCCCCTTTAGTCCTCCATATTTCTGATTTTGGGCAATTGAGCCCAACCACTAAAAATTCCTTTGTGCAATTGAGTTCCTTAACTTTAAATTCCACCATTTCATCACTAATATTCTTGGCCTAAGCAAAGCTTAATTTCAAGAGTGTCCAACACTCACATAAACCCAATTCCTCACCTACATAATGTCTCCCGAGCTCAATGAGCTCAATTCCTTTTTTGAAAAATTTTCTGAGCGTTTTTTATCTCCATAATCTGAGACTTAAATACTCGGGATTTTCAGGGCATTACACCTTTAAATGCCTTTTCAATTTCATCCATGCTTTTTTCATGTCTAAAAGGTTATCAGCTGAGTTAGCAAAATCAAAGTAACTTAAGCTTTAAATTTCTAGATAAATTTTGCACGCACAATCAAAAAAGCAATGGAAAAGATACCTGAAAATTGGCTAAGATGCTGTAAAAAGCAGACCAGACAAATTTTCTACTTAAGCTCTGGTTCAACAAGGGAAAATATAATGTCCACTTACCTATCGCTTTTCCTAAATTTGAACTACATGGTGTAGCACTTTCTAGTTATATAATCGCTTTTTCTAGTGAGTTAATCGCTTTCTCTGTGTATGAAAATGCTTTTCTTGTTACCTAATTGGTTTTCTACTCATTAAAATTACCTGTCGCTATAAGAACTAGTTATACGGTAAAGCTATTGACTCTTTTGCCCTATTCCTGTTTCTGCTCATTTAAGTCGCTTTTGTACTTATTGAAATCATTTTTTTTTCATTCAATTTTGAACGAGAATCATCATCGAATTACTTATAATTTGAAATGTTAAAAATTGAAACTACACCTGGAAAGAAGATTAAGATCAATGAAAAGAAAAAGTCATGTAGAAGTAGAAATATCCACATGATAAAAGATCAATTTCCTTTTTTGTATGAAATTTATTTGACTAAAGTCAAATAAGTAATTTGCTTCAAATACAAGCGAATAGTAGTAAGTAATTTATAAGTGCGAATAAAAGAAATGGGCACTTCAAAAGAAAGGGAAATCAAATCACAAATACCTTGACAAGCAAATTTCTCATTAACGAAAGCCAAGTCAGTTTTTGGTTACTTTGTCAACGCTTTTATTGCCACCAAAAATAGTATTTTATAAATCACAAATGCTTTTATATACCTCCTATCGCTTTTAAAGAAGTAACTCAAGCTTTGAATTTCCAGATAAATGTCCCAGGAATGCTTTTTCATATATATGTAACTCTTTTCTTGCACTATAGATGTTTTTTTAAGAAAAATATCCCTTGTCCATCCTTTTCGTCGCTTGTTTTGGAACTATAATGGTACCTTATCATAATCTTTCTCTTACTCATAAACGCAAAATCTTATTTATTAAAAATGTAACTTAGTAACAAAGAAAAACATTTTAGTACTATAAAAGGCAATTTGGCTAATAAAAAAGCTATGAAGTCTAGGAAAGAACATTTCCATCAGTCGCTCTTTTAATACACATTACCAAACCTCTCATAAAAACATTACACAAGTAAATTAAAAACTTAAAACATTACTACTAACCTAGATTCGTCATAAGCATTTTCACCATTAATGCTTCACGTATGATTTAAGTTTTATTCCCTTCTCATAACAATGTCATTGATTTTCTATAGAGTTGATAACTATGATAAGAACATAGAACAAAACCTAAACCTTCTAAACTCCTTCTTCTAAACTTCCTCATATGCATTCATCTACAATACAATTCAAACTTCTCAACATTAAGTTACTCTCACTAATAGATACAACTACTACTCCCACATTGACTTCTCTACATTAACTCAAACTTCTCACGTTAACTTTCATTTACTTTTTCTTTTCACCCACCCACTTTTTTTTATTACGTTCTACTCTTTCTCAAACTTTTAGTGCCATTTTTTTTACTTCTATTTAAATTATTTAACAATAATATGTCCAAAAATATATTTTACAGAATTATTTGTAGTGAATATATCTTTTTTTTTTTTTCTATTTCACTTATTGCAGCAAGTTAAAATTAAGTTTTACCTACTCTCATAACTGACCCAACCGGTTAACTGATGAAATGTTTGAAATGTCTTTTTTTGACTTTTTCATTTTGTGCTCTAGCCGCTACGACAACTTGTCGCAGCAACATTTTAGAAATTTCCCTCTTCTACCTAGTGTACATCAGTAACTTTGCCTTTTTTATTTTTATATTTTTTAAATATAAATCTCTATTTTTTTTTTTTGTATTCAAAATTCAGGCACATAAGTATAAGGTTTAAAAAGGTATTTCTAATTTTAGGGAATATGGGAGATTCCTATTTTTTTGGGATCCAAAGGTGACCAAACTAGTATTTAATGACATTGTTTAGGATTAGGGGAGGAGGATGGGACTCGAACTCTGGCAATGAGCAGGGCTAAATGTACCTTAAGCCAAGTGAACTTGGTATGCAGGACAAATCTCTAACTTATGTTATAGCATAAGAGTAGATTTGTCATAAAGTTTTAAAATAATAATAAAATATCTTTTTTTCCAAAATGACTTGGCACAAAGTTGTAAAATAATAATAAAATGGCCATTTTAGTGCAGGAGTAGATTTGTCATAAATGTTTTACCTAGCCTATAAAAATTTTCTAGTTAGTACCTAGTTACTCTAAGTTTGCAAATATTGAATTTGAATCCCTTGTCCACAAAGCATTAAGGTAAGGGTATTTTTGCTAGTTATGAAAAATGATTCAGGGGACATCGTTTAATGATAGATTCCCATTAGGTCAATGCCAAAATACAAGCAATGCCCTTGTTAAAAGCCACTTCTGCAAACTATCCATGTCCCTTTGTTGTCTAGGCTAATATATTAAAACTTTCTTACCACTAGTTCTTTAATAATCACGATTATGGTGAATCTCACTCTTGGTTGCAATGGCTAAGTCAATTCTCGTAATATATTAAAACTTTCTTACCACTAGTTCTTTAACCAAAAACAAAATTATATGCATGCTTAAATTTGGTTACAAATTAAAACAAGCATTAAAACAAAACACTTGCTAGCCCGGGCATTTATAAAAAAAATGAAGAAAACCATAATAGAGTATTTATAAAAAACAATGAAGAAAACCATAACAGAAGTTAAATAAAATATTAAGTTATCTTAAACTTCAAACAATGACTTAATGTACAACAATTAAACTTATGTACATCCAAAAGCAACCAATGTATTTGTCACACACTTGAAAGTCTTCTATAAACACTTGTCATTACTATAAGGCATAACCTAGTATACTTAAAGTATAAATTAATAACTATCTGAGATCATTAAACTATACACCAACCTAAGCCTCTTTTACTCCTGAAGTGGATGGCTCCTTACCATCCTTATACTTTTCCCTTGATTAGCCCACTAACAGAACCAGAAAAATAACCTTAGTCCATACCATGACCAACTATAACACTTAGAATCAATTATAGATTCAAATAATTTTTACCATCAACAAATTACAACTTAACATCCAACAACTCGGTGTTATGCTCCTAACTAAACATATTTGCACAATATGTAAATAAGAGAGTGAGAATACGATGATTCTCAATAAGAGATTTCTTAACCTACAATAAAATCTTAGGACCCATATATGAAATAAATATATATAGCTTAATGCAAACTCTTACATCTCAGTCTTATCACATGGCCACCAGAAAAGGTTTCGTTGTGCAAACCTAACCTCAACATATTCCTACTTTTTTGCAAAAACTTTTCTTGTTTTAGCAAGCATTGTGACTTACCACTTTCTTTACTTTCTCTTATCATATTATAAAGAAGTATCACTTAATCTTGTTGGTTCATCTTTCCAAACACAGTGCCTTAGCTAGGGTACTCTTGAGGTTTAAGACTTAAATACTTAACACCCAAACACTTACTTAAGGCCCTTTTTTTTAACTTGAGTCTTAAGCCCTTTTCCTTTTCCACCACTTAATTCTTTAATTAATGCATTTTAATATAATGCATCAATTTAAACTTACTTGAACTTAAAATCTTTTATGTTAGATTATTAGATTATTCAACATTTGTAAGCATAATTCCATTAGCCTTCACTTCGGTTTTGAGTCACCCGTAAGATCCCTCTTAGTAGCTTAAATTCAAAACATACATTGATCATTTTAAGCACATTTAAACCCCTAAAAATCATGAAAATAACCCTTAATTCACACATAAATAGCCTAGGAATTTTTCCCAATTTTTGCTTAGCTTTATGTGCTTTTTCAATTTCAATTGGTAAACCACTATCCAACTTTGTTCCCTTACTTTTATAGTCTTTACATACTAGTTCATAAGCAAGATAACAACAATTAAAAGCTAATAAAAATACTAGAAATCAACAAATCCCCTTACTGAACAATTTTAAGCCGAGGCTCTCCCCACCTTAGTGTACGACATGGTTTTAATGGCCATTTCAATAACTATGTTGTTTTTGTTTTTATTTCCAGCTTACAAATACTAGTTCTTAAGCAAGTTAACAACAGAAGTGGATTTGTAAAACCCCGGAACATAGAAACATGGCTGGAATTGAAGGGACCGAGTTACCTTGATACAGCTATTTCAGCTCTATCACTTTCCTCTTTGGTTTCTTAGCTCAATAACACCCCAATTAAAGATTTAAAACTAATAAACACACTAAGGAGATAACTTAGCCATATTCTCAACCCTAACAATCGAATGATCAATATCAAACATCAACAAGAAATCAAATCTCTTAGCTCCCAAGCTCAAACCTGAAACCAAGGTCACTCAGCTTCAAGAATCATGATTTCCATGATAAATCTTACATGGCTGAGCTAAAAAATATTTCCTTTCAACCTAGTGAACGTTGGATATGGGAGAGCTTAAATAAGATGATCATCTTTTCCAATTTAGGGAGACAATGAATAGAAATTTTCTATTCAATAAATTATCTTACACAACTTTTGGCCCTTGGGCAATTTAGCTCACATTTCTTTTGGCCCTAGGGCAATTTACGTCACATTTCTTCTCCTTTTGTCAATTTGCACCCAAACGTATTCCGAGTGCTTGAATAGGATGTTTTTTTACCAAATTTAATTAATGTCAATTTAGTGACATTTTGCAACTTGTTAAAATTGCCAAAAGACCCTTTAGCCAATTTTTGTACTGTTAAGCCACTAGACCATTTAATACTAGACTTGGCTTGCAAATAAATATTTTGAACATGTAAAATTACTAAAATTATCATGATTACCTTACCAATCCAACTTTAAGTCTTGGAAAGCCATTATATGGGGCCTGAATTTAATTAGGGCCTTACCTACTGCTCTTAGACAAGTGAAGTACTACTTTATTACCGTCAACTAATTCACAAAGTGGGTTAAGGCTAGGCCCTTGACAACTATTATGGGCCCTAAGGTGATAAATTTTTTATGGAAAATATTGTTTGTTGCTTCGGATGCCCACAAGCCATCATCACTAACAACAATAAGCAGTTTAACTATGCTCAGCTACTAAAATTCACTAAGGAAAAGGCTTACTCCTCTACTTTGCTCTTATTGCTCATCCACTATCAAAAAGGCAAGTAAAGGTCACTAATCATACCATCAAAGAAGAGTTATAGAAGAGATTTTCTGAGTCTAATGAAAAGTGGGAAAAAAAGTTACAAAGCATAACTTGGGACTATTGAAAGACCATAGAGGTTAACAAAAAAAAGTCCTTTTGCACTCGTCAAAGGAATGAAGGCACTCATCCTAGTTGAGATGGTTTAACCATCATTTTGGGTCCAAATCTTCAATGCCAAAACTAGTGACGAAGACCTCAAGGCCAAATTGGACATTATTGAAAGGCTTAGGAAAAATGGCTGGGTCTATATGTGTGCTTTCAAATAAAGTGTAGCTCGGCTCCATGATGCTAAGGCAAAGTCAAAAACAGACATGGGTTGAAGGAAGGGTTCTTATGAAATCAAAGCTGATATGAAGAAACCTAGGCCACGATGCATTGATATGCAATTAGTGTGGCCCCTATGCTGTAAAACAGGAAAGTAAATGAGTCATATTTCAATTACTAGATTCCTATGAAAATTTTTTACTTATGAACTATCACTTAAATAACCTAAGACCCTACTTTTCCTAGTGTCGAGCACCATTATCGAGGAAATATTCACATATTTTTTTTAAGATAAATCTCCATATGTAATCTCCAAATAAATGAGCCCTTACTTTAGAGGAACTGTAAAGTAACTGAAGGCTAATTGACTCATTTTACTTAAAATGGCTAAGTTAGCCATTTTATGGTTTAGGCCTTATGGCGTTTCAGGTATCGTGTTTAGGGCTCCTTAAATCTCTAAATCTCTAAACCATAACCCTTTTCCTTAAACCTTAACCCTATATCCCTAAACCGTATAACCTTAAAACTCTAAACCCTAACCCTAAACACTAATCCTAAACCCTAAATACTAATGCTCAATTTACATAGCATGAGATTATAATTGTTATAGCCCTCCCAGCAGAAAGCTCAATTAAGGAATATAAATCAATTAAATTCCTAGTTTAACACCCCATTTTGAGTTTATGACATCAAAAAAGGTCGGGGGCAAAATGGTAACTTTACATTTTGAGGTGTTGGGCTGAGTCCTAGGTGTAAAAAATGTGTTTTAAACTTAAATCTTGCTTTGCACCCAAAATTTCACTAAGTGTTGAAAGTTTAACCAAGATTTGACCAAAGGCTATTATTTTGGGAATAAGGCTTTTTGATGGCTAAAATAAAGTTTGATGGGTTTATAGGATTAAAGGCTTTATAACTTGGTTAAAAAGGGGATGACTGCCACTATTCACCATTTCTTCTCTTCCAAACCTGAGGTCCATCTTGCCTTTTTCGAATCCATCTCAATTTCTTCAAAAATCATTACTTTCTTGATGAAATTTAAAGGTTTTAAGGGTGTATAAATAGTAGGTTGCTTGTTTTCAAAATATTTTATGGTTTTGAAGCTTGGATTCACATTTTCTTGCTTTGTGCCTGTGATGTGCGTGAGGTAACCTTAAATCCTTGAAGTTTTCTTTTCTAATTGTGTCACAGGCCTTGAACCTTAATCCTATTTAAGTCATATAGGACCCCAGGAACCTTACACTAATTTAGTGCTAGGCCTGCGCAAGTTGCTCCTTAGTGGGCATGCTAATTGATTAAATCCTTAATGCAATACTGTTTTATACTATGCCTTACTATGGCTGTAGGTCAATGACCATAAAAATAATATATAATCAATGCAGTTGGCCAGCACTTCAAACATGCATTTATATAAAACATACTATTATGCATTGTGAATCCATGCAAGCTACTAGGGAACACAACCACTAGTTCCATAGCATTTACCAGAGGCATAACTTTTGCACACATATATATACATCATACACAAAAGTGTTATACATATGCTACACACTGAGAATCTTGGGATCCAATCTCACCTGAGTTACACTGCTAAAAAGGATCACTACAGTGTTCAGGTATCCCCTGCTTCTTGCCTCTGGTCTCGAAATACTAACAACCTTTCCTTCTATTGGTTGTTAGCCCCAGATGTACTAGTGTCTGCACATAAAACATGTAAGGGGTGTGAGAACTGGAGGTTCCCAGTAAGGGTTATAGTCTGCAAGAAAAACAAAAATATAGAACCATGTATATTATCCATAAAGATGTCGATATATGCCTAGTGCTAGGAGCTCGTATTATTGGCCAATAATCATGGGAGTAGCTAATTCCCACAATTCTTTTACCCATTTGTCTTGAAATTGATAAGTCCAACTTGTCCATACAAATACTACTTTGAAAGCTTCTTAGTATTTGCTAAAATCCCTTATTTTATGTACATGAGTGAACTATTTGCTTATTTAAATGCATGTGTTAGTGCTAGCATTCCAACATTTTGTGAGTGGTTGAGGATACCTCCCCCTCTTAGGTTCACCTAAGCCTTGGCCCATCATGGTGACCTTAGGTATCTTAAGTTCTCAAACCATCATACTCTCCATAAATTAGACCATACCAATGTCCATGTTGCTTATACATGGAAGTTTACAAACATGCACTTACACACTTCATATGCACTTCATAGTTTGGTTTTCTACCAAACCCAATCATATAAGCTTCTTAAATAGCCATCAATACTCAAATCATATGCTTCTTAAATTTATAGATAATTTTGCCACTTGATAAACAAGTATCATAGCCAAAGTTATTTAACACATATGTATATAAATTAAATAACCCTTACCTTAGATAACTTAGTTTGCAAGCTTCAAGTACTTAGCCTTTTTGTCTCAGTTTCAAGCCAAACTTAGGACCTCTCTTAGTAGCCTATTCCCAGCACCTATATTGATAATTTTAAGCATAATTTATCAATTTTAACACTTGGAAACAGCCCCTGAAACAACCACTAACTGTCCAGAATTTTCTGTCTCCGGTTTGCCTATCTTGTGGTTCTTTACACTTTTAATAACATAATTGCAGCCCAAATCTTGCTCCCTTATTTTTTTTATGCCTTGTATACTAGTGTATAAGAAAGATTGTCACCACCAAAATTACTGTAATAATACAGTTTATTCTTGGAAGTAACTACAATTTCAGCAGCCATATAATGCACATTCATGGCATTCATTGGTAATTCACTTCCAAATAAATGTTCCTTTGCTTCTTAGCCCTCAAAAACTAGTTCATAAACAAGATAACACCCTTGGTGAGCTACTAAAATCCCTGGAACAAGAAATTATGGCTGGCTGTAAAAGAATTAAATGACACCTAACTCAACACTCATGGTTTCAGCTACACCAAAATTCCAGCCTTAGTTCTCTTGGGTTTTTAGCTCATTTGCATCTCAATTCACATATTACAGCTAGGAAACACATCAAACAATTATTCCAACCATGAGTTCTGC